>JANHFO010003740.1:158232-168700 GCA_032468095.1 Pareas carinatus
GGTATCTGTAACACCACCAACATCCACATCTGCCCATCCCAGGTCCTTGGTAAGGACCCGATAGGTAGACAAAAATGTCAAATCCAGTCTTAAAATCTAGCAGACTGTGCGATGAACCACAATAATAATAAATTTTATTTATACCCCGCCCTTCTCCCAAAGGGCTCAGGGCGGCTCACAGGCAACGTAAAAACACAATACAGACGCAAACAATAAAAACCTATTAAAAGCATTACATATGGCCTGATTAAAAATAGTGGGGGATAATAAAATAATGTCCATCTATGATAAAATTAAATAAAATATATTTAAAACCATTCTAAAAATACAGGGGGACCAGAGCGCGGCTATAACATGCTGACCTCTTGGAACAAGTGAGTCTTCAGGATGCGGCGGAAGGTCCGAAGGTCAGGAATCGTTCGTATAGCAGGGGGGAGATCATTCCAGAGGGTGGGTGCCGCGCCACAGAGAAGCTAATCTAAGCTAATCTTAGCTATCGTAAAAGAATGCAGAACATATTCTTCCATTTTATTGTACACCTTCTCTGGAGTAAAATTCCTATATTCTTTGGTAGTAATTAATTTGCAAATTGGTGCTAATCTTAACTCTGGCTTTAGTCAGGGTTCCCATTTCCCCACAGTCTGTAACTGACTACAAACTACAGATTTTCTGGCCTAGAAACATTCTGAAAATGATGTATTTATTACTTATGTTTTGGAAAGCTGCTGATAGGTGTTGACATATTTATGGCAAATTGATTTCTAACTGTTTTTGAATTAATTTCAACAGAAACTGTAAGAGATATGACAATGTAGGGCTTATTAATTAAATGAAATTTGATTTGGGTTGTGTTGAGTTTGCGACATGTATCTCTAATGTGGCGGAAAAGTGTGATAGGAATTAAAAATTAACTTATGTGCCAGTAGCAAATAATACAATTGGTTTGTGCTAACAGGAAACGTATAAAACAAAATCACTGCTTTAAAAGCAATGAGCATAATGTGTAAAATTAACTGAATGTTCCAATTTCAGTGAATGTTGCAAATTCCTAATAGAAAGGTTTTGTCCATTAATTTTGATGTGTAGTGTCAATTATACCTCAAATCTAGTGCTAGATTGAATTTGACATACAGCAAGAATCTTTTTAATTTTATTTCTAATCACTGTGCGCATTTGTAAATGAAATTGCAACTGTGTTTTTGATCTTATTTCACCTATGGACCTGCAAAGATTGTAAATGTAAGTATTGGTTGTAATGTTATGTTTGTTCCACTTGCAACTGCAAATGGTCACTAATGAGACAATCACTAAATGAAACTACATGTTTCTTGCTTGAACTTTAGTGGATTTGTCTAAAAGTGTTAGGTTCACTGGCAAGGAAAGACAGGAGCCTGGATCTCAACAATGCTTTCATTTATTTCGTTTATTTTGAAACTGAAACTGTAACCAAACTGCGCAGAGCGCTACAGTAACTGGAGCTCTCTTTATACTGGGCTCCCCCCAACAGCATCAACCAAACAAACGTTGGAGCTGGACAGTCTCCGTGCTGTCTGAGCTCCTAATGAGGGGGCGATCCCAAATTGGTCACTTCATGGCATGCCTGAGAGCCAGACTTGCCGGATCCATCACCCCTCCCCTCATAGATAGTTTTATCCACACACATAATGTTTTAAGTAATCCGGCTTGTGGCTTGCTCTCCCAGATCGCTGTGGCTCGACCGCTTGAACGGCCATTGGCGGCCCCATTGGGGAACCTGTTTGCGGAGCAGTTGCTGCCGCATTTTCAGTGGCCGGACCTGCATCGTTCCCTGTCACCGGTGCGGGTGACCCTAGCCATGCCCAGCATTGGAAGGGCCCCAAATCCGGCACGTCCATTCCTTCTTCTTGCTTAAAGTAACCTGGTGAGGAATGTGATGGCACATTAAGATCAGCAGCTGCTTGCACTATAGCCGGCTGTGGAGGCGCTTCATGCAGCTGATCAATATGTCTATGCCAAACTCTCCCATCTGTTAACCTTACTGAATATGAACACAGTCCTAAAACTTTCTCGACTGTTCCCCCAATCCATTTGAGTCCCGTTGCATAATTCCTCACCCATACGGCATCTCCTTCTCTCAGTGTCCTATCTATTGTTCCCGGCTGCTGTTCCGTCCCCTGCCCATAGTCAGGGTGTAATCTATCCAACGCTGATCTTAGCTTTCTCCTGAATAACAATTCCACTGGGCTCTTTCCTGTAGCCTTACTCGGGGTAATATGCTGCCACAAAAAAACTTATCAATTCTACTCTGCCAATCGCCAGGTCCTAGTCTCCCTAGCGCCTCCTTCGTTGTTCTGACAGCCCTTTCTGCCAGGCCATTGGAATTTGCGTGAAAAGGGGCTATCAGCGCATGGCGGATGTCCCTCGTTGCCAAAAACTCCTCAAAATAAGTGGCTGTAAATTGTGGAAAATTATCCGTCACTATAACATTTGGGAGCCCAAGCGTTCTAAATAGCATCGCTAGATATCTGGTCACTGTAGGGGCCCTCGTATCCGACATTAAGTGCACTTCCATCCACTTGGACAGTGCGTCTACCGTGATTAAAAACATCTGCCCATGGAATGGCCCTGCAAAATCTAAATGCAATTGTGACCACAGTACTCTTTGTCGCTCCCAATTCTGAGTAGGTATTTTAGGTGGGGCCGGTCTCGACTGCTGACAGGCTGTACAACTTGCCACCATACGCTCTATGTCCTTATCCAATGATGGCCACCAAACGAAACTCCTTGCTAGAGCCTTCATTTTTACTATACCAGGGTGGCATTTGTGTAAAGTGCCTAATATATGCGACTGTAGGGCGGTAGGGAAGACAACCCTTTTCCCCCATAACAAGCAGTTGCCCTGAATGGCTAGTTCCTCCTTGCACCCATAAAATACTGTAAAATCATCAGCCATGCTACCAGCCGGCCACCCCCTGTGCACCCAGCCAGCGACCCGCCTGAGGGTCGGATCAGTCAGCGAGGCTGCAGCCACCTCCTTGGACGTGATCAGAGATGTGTCTAGGCAATCCACCAACATATCCAGTTCCCCCAGGTCAGGGGTGGCCGACACAGCTGGCAAAGGGCAGTGACTTAGGGCATCAGCGTGCCCCACACTCAAGCCGGGCTTGTGCAGCAGCTGGTAAGAGTATGCAGCGAGGATGAGTGACTATAGGATCATCTGGGGGGACAATGCCGCTAGCGTGGGTCTATCCCCCTAACAGCGGTTTATGATCAGTGACCAGGGTAAACCGTCGGCCATACAAATACTCATGGAATTTCTGCACTGAGGCGACCAGGGCTAAAGCCTCTTTATCTATCTGACTATAATTTCGTTCCGCGGGCAACAATGTCCTCGAGTAAAAAGCTACAGGGGCTTCCACACCTATAGACAGCGTGTGGCTTAACACAGCCCCGATGCCAAACAGAGAGGCATCACACATGAGCGTTACAGGAAGGGTTGTGTGATCACTTGAGAGAAGCTCCTTGAGCCTATTAAATGTCCTGACTTCTGCCTGGCCCCATACCCATGGGGCTTTTTTGTGCAGCTAACGGTGCAACGGGTCCGCAATGGTGGCTTTTCCTTTGAGAAAACTATGGTAAAAGTTTAATAGACCCAAAAAGAACTGTAGCTCAGTCCTGTTTCGGGGCATAGGGGCATTACGAATAGCCGTCACTTTATTCTGCGTTGGGTGGATCCCAGCCCATCTATCCTATAGCTCAGGAATTCTACGAAGGGAACTCCTATGAGGCATTTGTCCCTCCTCAATCTCAGCCCTTTACTGCGGAACGCTTCCAACACCTGCCTCAGTCTGGACTTTAATTGTGCCTCAGATTCTGCTGTAACGAGCACATCATCGAAATATGGCACGACTCCAGGGATTCTTTGCAGCAGCCTCTCCATTACACTCTGGAAAATCCCTGGAGCCACGCTAATTCCAAATTGTAGCTGGGTGACTTTAAATGCACCCCTATGTGTAACAATTGTTTGCACTAATGCAACCTCATTATCCATCAGTAATTGTTGGTATGCCTGCGCGAGGTCCAACTTGACAGAAACTTTGCCAGAGCCCAATGAATGGAGCAGGTGCTGAATTATCAGCACTGGATAAGTGTTTTGCTGCAACACCTTATTAATAGTGCACCTGTAATCCGCACAGATATGCAGGGAGCCATCCTTTTTTATGGCAGTCACTATGGGGGTTTCCCATCGCGTGTTATCTGTGGGAACCAAAATCACCTGGTCTATTAATTTATCCAGCATCCAATTTTTCTCTAATCATGAAGGGCACTCTGCATGGTTTCAAGCGTACGGGGGCAACTAAGGGGTCTAATGAAAGTGAAATAGGCGGCCCAGTATACTTGCCCAGGTTCTGGGAGAATACGTCTTGGTACTCCTTGATCAGATCCTCTCCCCACGCTGAGCTCATTGAATTGATCACAGTTATTCCCAGCCCTAAAGCCTCAAACCAATCGAGCCCCAGTAGTGTTTGCAAGTGCTCTCCTACAACGGTGACTGGCAGCGCTCCCTTATACAGATTGTAAGCAACCGGAATGTCCAGGCAGCCCAACACTGGCAGCCGATTCCCTTGGTAGTCTCGAATCTGCAGTCTTTGTGGCTTCAGTTGGCTCTTTGTCACTCCAGGCAGGTGCTTCAGTGTAGCCCAGGACATGATTGAGATCGATGAGCCTGAGTCTACTTCCATGCGACATGGCTTGAGTTAACTAGGACAGTCATGTAAATCTTTTTCTTGGGTCTACCGCTGGTGTTGCCGACCGTGATTTTAAATGCCTTTGGTGTGTCTGGAGCTCTTTTCTTCTGCTTCCCCCAAGGCTTATTCTCCTGCTTGAATTTGCCCTGCGACTGCTTCGGACAAGGTGGTGGGGAAACTGCCTCTGCTGCCTCTGGAGCCTGACAAACCTTCGCCAGATGGCCCTTCTTTCCACATCGTCTGCAAACCCACTCTCTGAAGCGACAGGTGAACCTAGGTTGTTGCCCACCACAGCTGGGGCATTTGTCCTTGGCGTCCTGTTTTTTGGTTGTGTGGTCAACCTTGAGTGGCTCTTCGTCTGAGTCCTCCAATCCCAGATCAGACCTGTCCTGGTTCACCGATTGCACTGTTTTGTCCGCCGCGGCTGTGCCTGCTAGCTTCTGCAACGATTCAGCCACATTTGATGCAATTTCCACGGCCCGAGCCTCAGCCAGGGCTCCTTGCAGCATTAGATTAGGGTTGGCCAACAACCTGCGCTGCAGCCGCATGTCCCGGATCCCCAAAATTAGCTGATCCAGAATGCTGTCGTTCACATTCGTGAAAGCACAGTGAACAGCCGCTTTTCTCAATGCAGATACAAACCTGTTGATCGTTTCTCCATCCCTCTGCATCCTGTGCCTGAATTCGTGCTTCTTAATGAATTTGGATGGCACAGGGCATAGTAGGCTTGGAGGGCATCCATCAGATCAGTCCATATCATGACTTGCAGCATGTTCAGCTCTGCCAATGTGCGTACCGAGTCGAACACTTCATGGCCGCAATTGCTGAAAAAAATTGCTTTCTTTCGATCGTCCATTAAGTTCTGTATATCATGGGAGAGTATAAAGAACTCTAAGCGAGCCATAAACACTTCCCAAGTCTCTTTGGTCAGATCAAAAGGTGCCGGAGGCGATAAAGTGGCCATGGCTGCTGGCTCTTGCTACTTCGATCTGATAACCTTCCTTCTTTCCTTCCCCCCACACCTCGTCGCCAGAAGTTAGGTTCGATGGCAAGGAAAGACAGGAGCCTGGATCTCAACAATGTTTTCGTTTATTTTGAAACTGAAACTGTAATCAAACTGTGCAGAGTGCTACAGTAACTGAAGTTCTCTTTATACTGAGCTTCCCCCAACAACATCAACCCATCAAACGTTGGAGCTGGACAGTCTCCGTACTGTCTGAGCTCCTAATGAGGGGGCGATCCCAAATTGGTTACTTCGGACAAGCCTGAGAGCCAGACTTGCCGGATCCAACAAAAAGGATGACCGTGTGAATGGAACAGTCATATGCTGGAGCCAGCTTGTACCTGCTCACTGATTGTAATATTTCCTGGAATTTTACAAGCCAATTAAGAGCAGCCAGTTGTTTGACAACGAACAGTGTTGTGCAGTGGCAGTAATAGACCCAGACAAACTGATTGTTAAACATTTGCCAGACTATCCCCTTTAATTCTCCTGGAAAAATTTAAGGCAACTAAACATGGCATCTATTTAAATTTACTTATAAGGTAGATTTGGGGACATTTTACTGTAGCCATACATGAAAGTTCTGGTTAAGATTCAGAAGCTGGATGGGATGATGGGGAAAACTAATTATCTTCTCTTTACCTAGTAACCAATAATTTTATATGATTTAATCTTGTCCACACTTTGATTATAGTGCAGGTAGTCCTCAACTTATAATCATTCGTTTAGTGGCTGTCCAAAGTTATAGCTGCACTTTATGACAATTCTTCCTGCTAGCAAGAAGCCAAAAGCACCAGCCTGAAGATGGCAAGTGAGATCTTGCCGAAACGTCACCAAGAGACTTTCTACTCTACACGGGAAAAGATCTGAACACACCTGGACCTACGCACACATATATGTACATACACATATATACACCTACATGTACACCCACATATATGCATATATATATATATACCAATCCACATATAGCTGTTACTAACTTCACAACTGCTGTGATTCACTTAAAAATTGTGGCAAGTAAGGTTGCAAAATGGAACAAAACTCACTTAACAACTGTCTTGATTAGCAACAGAAATTTTGGGTTCAATTGTAATCATAAGTTGAAAATTATCTGTAGCCACTGGACCAAATCTATCCGGCTATAAGAATTATCCATGTTTGTATACATTTTGTGCATGGATATCCATGTGGGAAGAGAAAATCAAATTCGTTTTTCAAGCGTTGACCTGAAAGATTGTCAATACTGCATTGACCTCTAATGCTATCCCTTATTTTCATTGGAGTTTAGCTGGAAAAATGAAGTTATAAGGTACAAAAAACTGTGTTAGAAAAGAAAAGAAATCCTTCAAGCTTATTAGTGCTAGCATTTTTTAATCAGCTGCCAGTTATATTGTTTAAAGCAGAGACTGGCTGAGGACTTCTGGGAGTTGAAGTCCACAAACATTAAAGGGACCAAAGTTGGAGACCTCTGGTTTAAAAGCTGTCTTCAACAGTTTGTTAGTTAGAGGCTCTTATGTGACTTACAGTCTGCAATGTGACTTGCTGAAGCATGAAATATCTAACACTTTTTAAATTCAGATGAGAGGGTTTTATAGATCTGTTTCTTTCATAAAGCACATATAACTTGGCATTATTTCACTATTCAAGAATTGGCTTCCTTTTTTTACATCCTACTATCACCATATGCATCAATCATTACCAAACTGGCATACTTTTGGTGCTACATCTCTCAGGGTTTCCACCTATCACAGATTTTAAAAGACCTTTTTGTGCAATCACATTGTGCCTCATTTATGAAATTTTATGGAATTTTTAATGCTATTTCCATCTGCTTTTTGTCTTTTTTCTTACTATAGAAAATTCATCTATGGGAAGGATGTTTGATAGTCAAAGAAGCAATCATACAAATATATATATATATTGTTCCTAGGAATCTGTATCTTTTAGATTATGACAATTTCATTCATGTAAGTTCTTGACCAAGCTAGCCTGAGAACTTACTGACAGAAAGGCTATTCAGTAATTTGAATTTCTTTTGAATAATAAAAAATAGTTCTTCCACAATTTAGGATCCTTTAATAGTGCATTTGAGCACATGTTATGCTGTAACCTCTTTCCAGCAGATTCCCCAATATTATCTCCTGTTGAACCTTCCCTAACTATGCTGTGATTTCCAACTGAACCAGAGGACCTAAATCTGCAGTCCTTTAAACCTCTAAAAATAGTTATGAAATAATTGTTAACAAGATTGGGGAAATCATTAGTTATTGATCAATCAGTAACTAAACATGGACATGTCGACATGTCTAGTTTTGGAAAAAAAATAGATGGCTGTTGATGGAAAACTAGGAGGATTGTAGCATTGCTGGAACCCTTCTGAAGGGCATGATGTTCTCTGCCTCTCATTCATATGCTTGAGAGTATCAGGTTGTTAGCATCTGGTTCAGAAACATCGGTGTATCCAAAATATCATATTGTCTTTCTTTTTAACAGTTTACCTCTTAGAAGCCAATTCATAAAAACTGGATCATGAGAATGTTTGTGTTGCTGTATTATCAGAAAGAGAAATGCTAGAATGAATTACCTGGCATTACATTAAGAAGAGATGTCTGATTAAATTGCAACTTGTATAAAAAGTTTAAGTACATATGAAAGCCAAATGTCAAAGATGTAGCCCTAATTTGGGCTTCTTATAATGCATAAATTGATAAAAGACTTACATTTATTATTGCCCATTCTGAAATGGGTATTGTATATTTGATGATTAATTGTTTTTTTAGGTATAGCATACCAGATAATAGTTTTGTGCAGAATAGAGGTTGATGCTTCATTGTGTAAGAATTGACATTTAGAAGTAATTGCAACCTAACAAAATAGTCCGATTTTTTCTTCTTTTTTACATAGCAAAAGATGTTTTTTTTAAAAGTGTCAGAATACAGTATATCATTATATAATACCAGCAATTCAGATATAAAGATGCCATGCTGTTTTTTTCATGGAATTTATGTTTTGCCCTTTGATTATTTAATTATTTATAGCAGTTACACATGACAAATTTATCTTGTTTAACCAATTTGGAATACTGATCTTATGTTTAAACCTCTTCAGTTCCTCCAGAAGAATGAGATGCAGTTCCCGTGAAAATGTACAAACAGCCTACTTTAGAAAAGGAATGGAGTCAGAGAGAGCTATGCATAGTAGAGTGAGTTATAAGACTAACAAGTTTGACAAGGTCACACTTCACATTCCATCATTGTCAGATTTCCAAGCTCATGGTGCTGAGAATAGCAACAAGCAAAACAGATATTTTTCTTTCCAGAGGTCTATCCCAAACATCTAAATTAAGGAAACATGGTGGAAATTGATGAAAAGTACGATTTACTTGATATACAATTCTGTTTTAAAAGAAAAAGAGTTAATTATTTTCTAATAATCATCTATGCATTGTTGATCCTGATCCTGTCAGTATATTAAACAAGGTTTTTCTCTACCCAAGAAAACAGCTCCAAAATAACCAACCAAGTAATTAGAGAAGATTTTTAAATAGAAGTAGATTGTTTATTAAATCCTAAGCAGTAATAAACGCTTTGAGAGCTCATCAAGTTGATCTCATATAATAAACACTTTTCAGTTATTGGCTGCAATAGACTTGCTCTGCCATTGTGTACCAATGTTTTTAAGATAGCTTAATATTTGGAGCCCAGCAAGTGGCAACTGTTGATCTGGCCAATTTTGAGAAACTAAACAGGGTGAGACAGTGTTAGTATTTAGATAGAAAACATTCTGGGAGAAGGCAACAACAAATCACTTATGAATTCTGCCAAAAATATCTACAAGGAGGTGTCTGTGTAGTCATTAGAAGCTGAGCTTGACTCCAGGAAGTCTTCATCTTAATATTTGGAATTTCAAGCTGCTCTTCTTGTTCTGCAAAGAGGCCTGTGAAGTTTCATGGTTAGATGATTGATGGTCTGGGTGTTCCTGCCTCTCCCTCTCCTTTCATACTCCCTTTTCTTATTGCCTTTCCTGTGTGGGTGACTTCCTTTGTAGAATAAGTAAAAGCTTCACTTTGTGAAACATGAAGCAGTCAAGTTACTAACTGGTACGCTGAGATGCTCTTATTCTATATGGAATTCTGAACTTTTTCACAGTTGTTTTCAGGGCTCTGTTCAGAACCTTGTTTCTAACACAGAAGGAGGCAACTATTTTGATCCATTAGTCTATTTGGCCTTGAGAAGTCAAATAAAAAGCAGCCATGAGGTTGAAAGATCTAAAAACTGATATCATAAATACAGTCTTTCATAAAACACTCATTTACTGGAAGACAAGTCAGTGAGGCTGCTTTCAGCCTTGCCTATTAGCCCCAGGAATGTTACTTCAATTAATCTTTCTTTTATCTTTTTCTTCTAAGCTGTACTTCTTAAAAGTGTACTTTTAAGGAAAGCATTTGGGCTGCGGTCTCTTGTTATTTTTTGAGAGTACTTTCACTCAGCATCTTCATATTAGGTCAGAATCAGCTCTGAAATGAATTGTTCTTATAATGTCAGTTAAGTTTGAACACTTGCTATAGTGTGCTGAAATCTAAGCAATGCTGGTGTTCAATTCGGGGAAAATGGCTGCCGGGAAGCAGCCTCAATATTGTCGGGGCCGGGAGAGACGAGGCTCCAACTGTCTGGTATGTGGGGACGGGCCCACGCCCGATCCCCCTGAATGGGGGAAACTGCTCTAAACCCTTTGC
>JANHFO010003740.1:198908-211670 GCA_032468095.1 Pareas carinatus
GATCAGAACTAGAGGCAGCGGCCACCTCCTGAGAAGTGATCAAAGAGGAATGAAGGCAATCCACCAGGATGTCAGCTTCCCCCAGCTCCACCTCACTACCAGTGGTGGGCAACAGACAGCGGCTAAGGGCATCAGCATGCCCCATGCTGCAGCCAGGCTTATGTAGCAACTGGTAGGTATAAGTGGCCAATAACAAGGACCACTTGACCATGTGTGGCGACAGTGCCGGTGGTGTGGGGTGGTCGTCAGCCAAAATTTCTAATAACGGTTTATGATCCGTTACAAGAGTGAAGGTCCTGCCAAATAAATATTCATGAAACCGCTTTACTGAGGCAACTAAAGCCAAAGCTTCTTTGTCTATTTGATTGTAGCTATGCTCCGCGGGCGTCAGGGTGCAGGAATAGAACACAATCGGTGCCTCTCTCCCTGTGGGCAGAGTGTGACTTAAGACCCCACCAATGCCAAAAGGAGAGGCATCACAGGTTAAAGTAACCAGCAGGGAAGTATTATAACACATTAATACTAGGTCACTAGATAACAAGTCCTTCAGCTTTCTGAAAGCTTTGGCTTCACTGTGACCCCAAACCCAAGGGGTATTTTTGGCCAAAAGCTTGTGCAACGGATCCGTGATCGTTGCTTTACCTTTAAGAAAACAATGATAAAAATTCAGCAATCCTAAAAAGGATTGGAGATCCGTCTTAGTTTTGGGGACAGGTGCATTCTTAATAGCCAGTACCTTATCCTCTGTAGGATGAATGCCAGCCCCATCTATTCGATAACCCAAAAAGTCAACAGAGGGGACCCCTAAAAAACACTTATCCCTGCGCAGTTTGAGACCCTTGTTTCAAAATACACCAAGAACCGCTCGTAGTCGTGTTTTCAATTGTTCGTGAGATGTGGTCGTAATTAACACATCCTCAAAGTATGGCACGACACCAGGGATTTTTTGTAGCAAGCATTCCATAACCCCTTGAAAAATCCCTGGAGCCACACTGATGCCGAACTGCAGTCTAGTGACTTTAAAAGCCCCCCTATGTGTTACTATGGTTTGTGCTTCCACAGCAGTTGCTGATAAGCCTGTGCTAAATTTAATTTAGCAAATAACGACCCAGACCCTAATGAATGCAGCAAGTGCTGCGTAACTGGTATTGGGTATGCGTTCTGTTGCAACGCTTTGTTAATTGTGCACAAATACGAATAGAGCCGTTCTTTTTAACCAGCGTGACAATGGGGGTTTCCCACTGAGCATTTTCTGTTGGAACAAGAATGCCGTGATTTATTAATTTGTCTAAAGCCGCGTTCAATTTGGCTTTAAGTGCAAACGGGACCCTTTGAGGTTTTAGCTTAATTGGGGCAACTGGAGGATCTAATGAAAAGGATATTGGTTTGCCGGTGTATTTGCCCAAATTTTGTGAAAAAACATCCTTATATTCTTCAATTAAATTGGACCCCCATGTATTCATAGTAGTGTGAACCCCTGTGATTCCCAATCCCGGGGCATCAAACCATTCTAGCCCCAGGAGGCTAGGCAGTCTGTCAGTGACAACAGCAACAGGTAGTTGGCCATTAAAATGTTGAAATGTCACATGGATGCCAATCAGCCTCAACACGGGCAGGCAGTTTCCCTGATAGTCCCTTATGTGTAGTTTCTGTGGCCGCAGCTGGCTCCGCTTGATGTCTGGCCAAGATCTTTTCAGAGTTGCCCAGGAGATGACGGAGATAGTTGACCCCGAGTCAACACGGCTTTCCCTGGATGAGTATCGACACATGAATTTTCTTAGTTGGTTTAAATGCATCATTTTTCACTTTAATGCGGCAGGCATCAGCTGAATCTGCTGGTTTCTTTGCTTTTTTTCCCGATCTGGCATCCCTCCAAGGTTGAAAACTATTTCGGTTGGGTGCTGGTACCTGAGGCACCGACTTAATTGGTTCAGGTGCCCTGCAGACCTTTGCGATGTGACCTTTCTGCTCACAGCGACTGCAGATTGCATCCCTGAACCGGCAGGTCATTCTGGGGTGCTGCCCGCTGCAGCTGGGACATCTATGCTTCAACTCCGTGGGCTTCTTATAAATCTGCTCGACTTCATAATGCTCTTCCTCAGATTCCTCTAGAGCAGCAGCTGCCTTGCCTTGGTGTACTACAGCATCAGTTTTATCGGCAGCCGCTGTGCCAGCCAATTTTTGAAGCGATTCTGCGGCATTAGATGCTGTTTCAATGGTGCGAGCCTCATCTAACGCCACCTGTAGGGTCAGATCAGGGTTTTCTAATAGCCGCCGTTGTAGCCTCAAATCCTTCACTAAGAGGTCATCATCAACGTTTCCGAAAGTGCAGTGGGTAGCTGCCTTTCTCTGTGCAGAAACATACTGATTAATAGACTCATCCCCACACTGCATGCGATGCCAAAATTCGTGCCTCTTCACAAATTTTGAAGGCACTGGGGCATAATATACATGCGGCGCCTCTGTTAAGACTCTCCATGGTATTGCCTGTATAGTGCGAGGCTCAGCCAGAATGCGGGCAGTGTCGAAGACTTTGTGCCCACAATTGCTCAGGAAAATCGCCTTCCTTCGTTCATCAGTTAAATTCTGAATGGCTTGCGATTGAATAAAAAAGTCAAACCTGGACATAAATGCATCCCAGGTTTCCCTCGTTTGATCGAACGGGAGTGGTGGAGCTAAAGTGGCCATCGGCAACTGCAGCTGTTGGCTCGATCTGGTGTCCGTTGTCCTTTTCTTTCACCCCAACTCATCGCCAGTTGTTAGGTTCGATTGCAAGGAAATAGGCTGGAGTCCTCAAAATAACAGCACCAATGTTTATTGGCAAGACTGCAACACGTAACAGTAGCAAAACTTCTTATTCCCCCAGTTCCCTTATAAAGGAACTGGCACTTACATAACAACCAATCTACTGGTCAGCTTGGACTGTCTCCAGGCTGTCTACAACAACTGGGAGGGAGGGGATTGCTCACTAACAACTGCTGACTGCTTGAACAGGTCAGACAGCCAGGAGCCTTACTTGGTCAGCTAGACATTTAGGATCCAGCAGACCACAGGTTGAAAACCTCTTCCCTATGCCATTTCAGACAAATGGTTGTCCAATCTCTTCTTAAAAAACTCCAGTGATGAAGCACTCTGAACTTCCAAAGGCAAGTTGTTCCACTGATGAATTATTCTGTCAGAAAATTTTTCCTTCTAGGTCGATTCTCCCCTTGATTAGTTTCCATCCATTGCCTCTTGTCCTACCTTCGGATACCTTGGAGAATAGTTTGATCTCCTCTTCTCTGTGCAGCCCCTCAAATATTGGAACACTGCTATTGGATAACAATCATATGGATACTGAAACTTCATCAGAATCTTCATGTACTTTCCTTGGCAATGAATAAGAAATTGCTCTTGTCTTCTATTTCCCCAACTCTAAATTTGAAGTACATATTTATGTGCAAGAAGTACAGTAGTATTCAGTCAGTAGATGGCAGTGTTTATAGGTTTGGATCTATGGTATATACTCTATGTTCTTTTGTTTTAAGTAGAGTTTCCTGTTTCCTGTTACAGTTTAAATAGTACAGCTGTAAAGCACATGGTGACTGTGCACTCTGTTTGATCTGTGGTGCTACTCTGTTTCCCCGAAAATAAGACATCCTCTGAAAATAAGACCTAGTGCATCTTTGGGAGCAAAAATCAATATAAGACAGTGTCTTATTTTCAGGGAAACACGGTAGATGTATAAAGAAGAATTTCTAACATCTAGCCTCTAGTCTTGAATTTTCTGCTGGTCTCTCAGACCAAGTACCAACAAGACTCAACCCTGCTTAGCATCTTCAACATCAAGCAAGCTCAGCTCAATATTACTTTGCAGCCTTTTTAATAATAATAAAAATAGTAATAATAAAAGCATAAACACTAATCTGCAGTTAACTATCCCTTACAGCAAGTTCACTTGTTTGCATAGTGTAAACCTTGTAATCTTTCTAATCACACTTTAGAATATTAATTCATTGCAAAATGGATCTGCACATCAGGCACACTTGACATAAAAACCATGGCAGAAGAAATGTGGGCAATTTGATTGCCAAATATTCTGTAACAAAAAGAAGGAAAACTTTAAGCGGAAAAAAGGGAGATGATCATGGTGCCGAACTCTTAATATTGAATTTTCATCATCTGGATGCTGAATTCATTCTTGATTTGGTCATTCAGAGTTTTGTAGCTCCTACTATCTAAAGATTTACGTTGAGTGTGTTGACAGGGATTCTTAATCATCTCTATATATATCATACCTCAGTCCATCCAAGGTAGAGAATGGAAATTAAGATGGATATTGTGTGATTAGTGGTGACAGGGGACAATCCCTCCAAAACCTTTCTGATATTTCAAAAGCAGAGTCAGAAGGTGCAAGTATGAAGGCATTTGTTTTAGGGAGCAATTTCCTGGCTATGTAGATTTTTAGCATGCAGAATGGCTAAATAAAGATGTCTTTGTTGGAAATGCCATTCTTATTTCAATATATTTGGCTTGGTGTCCTGGCCGATTAACTTTAATGAAAAACCGAATTGCATAATGGATTTATGACTTAATTTAATTTAAGTTTCACATTTTTGGAACCTATTTCCTATTTAACAAGGAAAACCTTATTTGAAATCTTGATTTCATTCAGGAAATTAATTTGATTGGATTTAACAATTCAAATCCATTCGGAAAATCAACTTGATTTGCTCCTTCATTTTTGAATGGTTGAATCAAGACAACTAGATTGGAATTGCTAAAGTGTTTCAAAAACACCCGCTCCTCTACACATGCATGTAACTGTCTAAATCTATTTGGAGATTTCCAATGCTTTTTAATAATGCAAATAGATTTCCTTGCTCAATAAGCTGATTTAGTTCAAAGGTTCAGACAAATTGCCTTAGAGATGAATCTCCAAATTAAATATTTGCACAATCCCATTTGACATTGCTTTCTGGTCTTGCATGCTTAAAGATTCCTGATTGACATTTCCTGACTGTTTACTAGAAATGAGCCAAAACCGAGATTTGATCTCTGAGCTTATGGGAATACCGTGAAGAATGAGGTCAAGGGATTAATATCATGTCCATAAAGAGCATAAAAAATAGTGGACCTGGTAGATAACTTCCATCGAGTTATAAATTGTGGAAAGCAGGAGCCAGTGTTGCTGCGCTAAAGGCCTAATTCCTGCTGCTGATCAATCTTGTCTCAAATTTCAAATGAAATTCAGTGTGGGGAAAAGTTAGTTTTTATGCTTAGGCAAGGGAAATCAAACGTACAAGGGCAGATTGGGTGAAACCTGGCTCTATAGCAGTAACTGTGAGAGGCTTCTTGGACTCTTAGTGGACAATCCTTTAAATATGAACTGTTGCATTAACAGAGGGATAGAATCAAGATCACTTGAAGTATTAATACCACTTTATAAGGCCTTACTAAGAGGCTTAGAGGCTTGGAATACTGTTTTGGTCACCATCTTATAAAATATTATAACAAAGATGTAGAGACTCTGGAAAGAGTGCAGAAAAAAGCAACAAAGTTTATTAGGGGGCTGGAGGCTAAAATATAGGAAGAACGGTGGCAGGAATAGGGTATGGCTAGTCTAGAGAAAAGGAGGGCTAAGGATGACCTAATAGCAGTATTCCTGTATTTGAGGAGGACTGCCACAAAGAGGAGGGGGTCAACTTATTTTCAAAGCACCAGAAGGCAAAACAAGAAACAATAGATGGAAACCAATCAAGGAGAGAAGCAACTTGAAATTAAGGAGAAACTTCCTAACAGTGAGAATAATTAACCAGTGGAACGGTTTGCCTTCAGAAGTTGTGGGTGCTCCATCACCGGAGGTTTTTAAGAAGAGACTGGACAGCCACTTGTCTGCAGAATGGTATTGAGCAAAGGATTGGTCTAGAACAGTGATGGCTAACCGTTTAGACACCAAGTGCCAGTACGAGTCACAACTAATGAGTCGCAACATGTGATGTCATCACCTGGCGCCGCTACTCTCTTTCTGAGCATGCTCAGCTCTGGGGTGATGCTGGGGCAACTTGGCTTGTATGCCAGTAGACAGGGCTCTATAATAATAATAATAATTTTATTTGTACCCCGCCGTTCTCCCGAAGGACTCAGGGCGGCTTACAAGCACGTAAAAACACAGACAACATGATCATTAAAAATATATATAAAAATATTAAAGAAGGCCTGATTTAAAAGGGGAGCGATAAAATAATTTCCAATGAATAGTATTAAAATAATCTGATTTAAATTTAAATGCAGGAGGACAAGGACGCGGCTATTCCAAGCCGGCCTGTTGGAATAGATAGGTCTTTAGAGCGCGGCGGAAGGTTTGAAGGTCAGCAATCACTCGTATAGAGGGGGGGAGATCATTCCAGAGGGTGGGTGCTGCCACAGAGAAGGCTCTCCCCCTGGGGGTCACCAGCTGGCATTGTTTGACTGGCGGCACCCTGAGGAGGCCCACTCTGTGGGAGCATGTGGGTCGGCGGGAGGTATCAATGGGTAAAATGCGGTCCTGCAAGTTATTGGGCTCTATGCCATGGAATAGCATAGCTTAGGACATGCAATCATCTCTACTGCTTATTATCCTCCAACATCTGTTTCCCAGACTAGTGGAAAAGGCAGCCCAATTTTTGATGTATTCATTCTTGCATACATTTGATATAGATTATAAATTGGAATGTGGCTCTTTTCTTGTTGTTCACTGCCCCAAATACTTCAAGAAAACCATATCATAAAAATAGGTACATATCTAAAAAGTGCTTGTTCTAATGAATGTAAGCTCATAGCATAATAAGGGCCACAAGATTATATTATTGATTTTTTTGCTTCTGCAGACTCATATTAGAACAGCGAATGGAAAACAAAGGTTTTTTTAAAACACAAGTTAACCCAAATTTCTGAAGAATCCTATAAAAGTATTCTTGAGCAACATCTTGTTCATATTTATTAGTTTATTTATTTATTAGTGTGAAATAATTTTATAAAAGACAGGAATGCTAGAGGGTTTTATTTTTTTTATATTTGGTAAATTACGTTCGATCAAAAAAGTGGTTTAATATTGAAAATAACATTGTTTCCTCAAAACCATTCAGAGTATGAACATTAATTAAAGTTAAAAAATGGAAGATGGATCATAAAAAAGAAATGCAAATGATTTTGTTCTTAAATAATTTGTAACCTGAATTTCTAGTTTCAGTTAGGGAACATTAAATGTGAAATTGCTTGGTAGCTAATTCAGGGACGCGAGAATAATGATTAGATTTAAATGTTAGGGAATAAAATAAAGCTTCACCTTGGAAAATCTATGTAGAAATAAGATATGACATTTCCCTTTTCTTTCTCCTGGTGTTTTGATTTACAGGTTATTATCTTGATGCTTGTGCTGGGACTTAAAACTCCTTATGCTCCAGAAAAATCCACAAAGCTTGCTGTTACAGATTGAAACAGCCGCTGCATTAGGTTTTTTTTAAGACTGAAAGGCAAGATATGAGATCATCATAATGATAAAAGCCTTAAAGCTCATCCCAGTTATGCCCTTAGCCTTCCTGGAAATTAACTTTCTGGGGACAGTCTGAATATGTTAACAGTAATAAATAAACTTTTGGCTTGAAAAAAACTATTCTACTTATCTGTTCAGTTTGTAACTTATTTTGGATTGTATTTTATATCTTTTTATCTGTTCCCCTTATTTTTAATCTTACCATAATAACTTTATATTCATGCTAGATTTTTGTTCTATTCATAAAATTTTTGGTAATCAGAAAAGTTTGTTACTGAGGTTATTTGCCCTTTTCTCTTCTGAACTTATCATCTACCTCTTGAAAGCTTCTCTCAGTCTACCATGATTACATCTATTCTACCTGTTTTTCATATTTTGAAATGTAAATGCAATACTCCTTTTTTGGATAGATTTATGGGAATATTTTTGATTTTGCTGTCCTAGCTTAGAGCACCTTATACATGTAATTCTAAATAATGCATTTCTAGCAATACAATAATTATATTTCTTTAAGAATTGAGATAATTGTAATGCTACATTTTAAAAAATGATACTGCCTTCTGAGTAATTGTTTTTTAAAACTTTTTTTTAGCTTTTAGCACTGTGTTCTGTAACCCAAACATGATTCATTATACCCTGTGTTTATTTTATAAATAATTCCGTTTTATCTTTCATGTTATAGTACAGTAAAACCTTGGATTGAGAGTAACTTGGTCTGAGAGTGTTTTACAAGACAAACAAACATTTTAAATAATTTTTAACTTGATAAACAAGCGATATCTTGCATTACAAGTAGTACATACAGTATACACACGCTCTCTCGCTGTGGAATTGTGGGTAATGCTTGGTCGCTTTGATATACGAGTGCTTTGAATTACAAGCACAGTTCTGGAACCAATTATGCTCGCAATCCAAGGTTTTACTATACTAGAATATTCCCCAATTTTTACCTTCAGCTTAAAAATTGTCAACCAGATATACCTGGGATTTTTTTTTTGTAATCTTTAATTTCAGTTTTCATTGTAAAACAAGTTTCGAAAAGTAGCAGAAACACTATATCACTTCAGATTCTATTTATGTTTTTTATTCTATCTTGTTTTGCTGACAGGACCAAAATGGCAAGCACAATTGCAGCATAACGACTTAGGGTAAAGGGGGAGGTGTATATTGATTGGAAACATTGACTTCCAGGTCTTTTTAGCAAAGTAGAATTAAACTGTAACATTATAGTCTCAACTTTTTACTTTCACATATTTAATATGTACTAGCTATTTCTATAACAGCAAACTTATCTAATCAGCAAAAACCAGTGTTTCATTTTTTCCCCATCTCAAGCACAAAATCCAGCAGTGGTTACCAAATAGAAACAAAGTTGGAAAGTTCTTTTCTCTAATTAAAGCATTTAATTTAACCATCTGTGCTAGTTCTATCAATTTTTCCAGCCATTCATCAATCTAATTTAAACCTTTCTTTCAGCTGCAAATATGTAGACCATTGACAGACATGTCCTTACAATTTTAACTCTTCTTTGTACTTCAGGGTAGGTGCTCACCATTTTTACCCTCTTACACTTTCCATTTTTCTCATCTGCTACCCATCCCTGCTATAAAGTTTCATGAGATGTTAGAATAAAAGTCTGAAAGAAAAATGGTCCATTAAAAAAGGGGTAAATTCCCTTTAGCTTTAATCTTTTTAGGAATTTTGGAATATCACTTTCAGAAAAAAATCTGCTCAGTTAGAATGCTTTTGGTGTTTATAATATCTTAAGCTAATGAACATGTTTGTCAGCAGTGAAATCTAATGTTTCATGCCCTTTGATTAAGGACTTTCAAAACAAAACATGCTCCCTCTGGAGATTCGCATGCTACTTGATCTCCGGGCCTTCCACCGCGCCCTTAAGATCCATCTTTTTATCTAGGCTGGGCTGGCTTGGTTTTTAGCTGGGTCGGTTCCTTCGGGGGGGAGATAGCTGAGGGTTTTAGGGGGTCACCGGGAATTTAAAATTTTAGAGTTTTTAAGGATTTGCAGCCCAAATAGGTCTAATTTAATTTTAAACTGTTTAAATATGGTATTGTGTAGTTTTAAATGGCTGTACACTGCCCTGAGTCCTTTGGGAGGAGGGTGGTATATAAATTGAATAAAATAAAATAAAATAAAAGATAAACAAATGGCTTCTAGGCTGCACATTTTTTTGCCAAATATAATAACAGTTTAAACCATTTAATATCTTAATTGTATAGTAGAGTTGCAGCAGTGTTGTCTTTTGGAATGTCATATGGACATTATAAACTAGATATTTGACAAGGCATAGTTAGGGTTATGTTTTACAGGATGCAGAAGAAAAGAGCCATATTTATCATCTTGTCCTAGTTGTCAAGGTAACCATGTTTCCTTATTGTGTATTATTCTTAGTAGAGAGCCTAAATTCTTGCCTAATTATTGCTAGTTATTACATTTTTCAGTTCATTGTATATCACTTTACTTCAAAAACCAATGCTTCGATGAATTAATGGAATAACTGACATGAACACGCAAATTTATCATGAGACAAGATGAGGAATATATAAGATGGCTAGAATACTTCACTGTTAAACCCTAACCTATAATGAGTCTTTTCTGGAACAAAATCTTCATTCTGAAATCAAGGCCAGTCTCAAAGACAAATATACAGTATATATATAGACTTAAGCAGTTTCATTAGGAGAAGAGAGAGCAGTAGAGCTGATATTTTACTTATGGTAACAGTGCAGGATACCACAGCATTTTTAACAGGTGTCCCAGCATATGCATTGCAGAACCAAAGTTTTTATGAAAAACTTGCATTCTATGAATTATTTTAATATATGTGAAAAGAATTTAGGTAATTATTTGTAGAATCATTATGCTTGTTAAGATAATCAAACTGACAATTAAAAATGAATAAGTTAAATGTTCTTGCAGAGACTTGTATAAATATTTATAAAGTAATGCTTGTTTATACATTTGCAACTATTCTCTGTAATGAAGAAGAGGTTTATATATCATCAATACACTTCTCTAATGATTTAGCTCTGTTTACAGTTAGCCCTGTAATAGTGCATTTAGTGTCTGTTTGAAGTTACAGCCTCACTGAAAAAGTGACTTATGACCATTTTTCACACTTACAACCATTGCAGCATCCCTGTGGTCATCTGATCAAAATTCAGATGCTTGGCGACTGACTCATATTTATGACGGTTGCAGCATCCAGTGTCATGTCATCACCTTTTGCAACCTTCTGACAAGCAAAGTCAGTGGCGAAGCTAGATTGTCTTAACAACTATGTTACTAACAAAACAACTGCAGGGATTCACATAACAACTGTGGCAAAAAAGATTGTAAAATGGGGCAAGATTCACTTAACAACTTTTCACTTAGCAATGGAAATTTTGGACTTAATTGTGCTTGTAAGTCAAACACAAGGTACCAATCTTAGCAAATTGCCAATGATTTGTGAACCATCTTATTTTAATAATTCATTTTTATTCATGTTAATAAGGTTCAATATTTATGTAACTCATGAAGTTCTTCAGACATTTAAACTAATTGCAAAAATATTTTTTTCTAAAGAAGTCACTTCTTATGTCATGCGAAACATGATCTTTGGTTCTGCTTATTTGAAATTATAGGAAGCGTAATTCATGAGTCCAATAAATTCCAAGGGCATCAAGTTTGGGAAGGCTGTTTTTTAAGAATGTTTACTCGAAGGACATCTGATGCTTTTCACTTCATGCTGCATTGTTCAGATAAGACTTTCAAGTATTGCCTAAATAAGGAAGCAACATCAGTGTCATGAAGCTAACCATGAGACTAGAGTGACACAAGGAATTCAAATGGTGCAGGGCATAGGCTGCTTTATTACTGAAGCTTGCCATCTTTCTAAAAGAACGCAAAATGAGAATGACTTTTCAGGAATCAACAAAGAATGAAGATGAGGAAGTGGTGGAAAATGAAGAAGAGGAGGATGCAACAGTAGGTGGCTGTGATCTGTTCTATAAAGTATAAAAATATATATATTGTGATTTGTACTTACTTTTGGAAATACCTTTCCCATAGGTGTTTGTTAATCCTGTCATTGAGGATAAAAACATGGAACTTGCCAGAAAATGCACAGAAATAATAAGTAATGTAAGTAAGATTTCCAGTACTAATTTAGTTCATTAAACAACATATCTACCCCTTCTTCTATTCAGCTATGTAAATATTGCTTCAAATATATTTGTTGGTCTAACAAGAAATGAAAAAATTGATACTGAAAATATTTTATTTTATTTATCAACAAAAATTGCAAATTCAAACTAGCAAAATGAAAAAAAAATGACAAGGACAATAGGCACATTAAGGCACTTAGGTACATCCCCTTAGGACCCTTTTTAATATGGGGTGAGTATGTATACTTTGAATGTATGTATCCGTATTATTCCCTAATATTGTAAAATTGGATTTGTATTCCCTTATAACCTTTCTCTTTCTCCTATCCTATCCTACCCTACCCTACCCTACCCTACCCTACCCTATCCAATAAAGATTGCATATTGGAATATAATTATATTGTAATCTTTTTGGTCGAAGAGGAAAATATTTAAAATACTTCCAGGTGATTTAACAACTCTGTCTTCCTGATCTTTGCAATATTATGTCATTCTGGCCAGTTGTATTTGTAATTTATTTGTTTTTCCTGATTATACTATTAAACAGATCTAAAATTTTAAATTGTCATTGTTGTATTGCAACCTTGCATTTGATATATTTAATTTAAATTTAGTCAAGAGAACCATTGTTCCTGTCAGTTTTAAAAGTTAGTAAACTATTTGGACTATTTTTAAAATAATTCAAATTCTTTTAGAATTTCCCTCAAATGAATATTGTAGAATTTAGAGACTAATGCATTCCTCCCATTTTATTGAGCGGTTATTTTGTTGTTACTTGATTAATTGGGAATGCTTTTAGCAAATTGGAAAATATGATCGTCAATTATCCTTATGTTTGGTTTATGTCATGTTGCTTTGACTTTTTGCTATTTTGAGTTGTTTGTAACTCATCTTTGCAAGAAAGATAATTGCTTTGTATCGACTCCAGCTTTGTGCATACTGACTTGGCTAGAGTCAGAACCACACAAGTAATCTTTTTACTGCCTGCTTGCCTGCCTGCCTGCCTGCCTGCCTGCCTGCCTGCCTGCCTGCCTGCCTGCCTGCCTGCCTGCCTGCCTGCCTGCCTATCTATCTATCTAT
>JANHFO010003740.1:211770-223934 GCA_032468095.1 Pareas carinatus
TTGCACCCAAAGATGCGCTAGGTCTTATTTTCAGGGGATGTCTTATTTTTCCACCGAGGCCACCTAGAACCGGAAGTTCGAGGCCTTATTATCGGGGAGGTCTTATTTTCGGGGGTGCCTTATATTTCAGTGAGAGGCAAAACTGTAAGTAAGTCTTATTTTTGGAGGATGTCTTACTTTCGGGGAAACAGGGTAGTATCTTTTTTCCCAATTTGCTTCCCCATTTCTTTCTGTTTAGTCACCCCTTTTTTATTTCAGATCTTCCTCTCCTTCCTCTCCACTACAGAATTCAATTTACCACCTTTAAGGTCTTCATTATTATAATGCATTTTCCCCCCAATGTTCCTGGAAGAGTTGTTGATTTTCTCCATCTTTTTATTTCTTAACACATTGTCTCTTTCTTTTTTAATCTCTGCTTTTTTTCTTTTTCTTCAATTTTCTCCTTCTTTTGCTTTGTCCTGATATTTTTTCCGTTTCTAAAAACCTCTTTTGGGCTTCCCTCTCTCTTTGTTGGTAACAATGTCTCTCCAATATTGTAAGGATTTCTTCCATGCGGACTAAGAACTTGTCAACAGCTAAATCTTGTTGTGCCACATCTTTTGTTAATTCCATTTTGACCAAATATTTTTCTTTCTTGAAATATTAAGTCCAATCGTTATAGTCCAAATTTTAATAATCAAAGTCCACAGTCCAAATCTTTGTAAATTCAATTTAAAATCCACATATTTTCAAGCCTCAAATTCCAAATCTTTTCATTTTTTTTGTTCTCAGTCACACACTTATTTGTAATCTACTGTCAGTCTCCCCTAACGCCACCACCCATTTTTATTAGGATCCAAATCAAACAGTCTTTATATTTATCTCAACTAATCCACAATAATCCACAGGGGAAAAAACCACCACCTTCCAGACATCCTCCATTTTCTAAATCTCCTTAAGCCTTCCTTCATCGTTTAACTCTCCTGTAGATTCCAATCACTTTTTTTCAAATTTTTTCAGGAAGTGTTTTTCTCTTTTTCTTTCTTAATCAGGCCAATGAAGTTTTTCTTTTGTAGAGAATAATAATTGTTTTGCTTATTCTCATCAGACCAGATATTTTTTGTCTTCTTTGCTTCCGTCGTTGTGAGTTTCTTAATGTTCCAGGTCTCTCCCTAATGGCATCGCTTTTGCAGACACCTTTTTCTCCTGATGGAGAAAAGGAATTGAGTGGATTCAGCTCTCTGCACGGCCTCCCTCTTCAACCACCCTGTCAGGATGGCCTCAGGCACTCATGTGCTCATGAAACAGGAGAAAAAAAGAACTTCAGCAGCTGGAGCCCCGGCTGCCTCATCCTTATCACGAGAAGCCAGAACCAGAAGTCTCGTTATTGCTATCTTAATCAACAGAATTTCCACTACTTTGTAGTATGTGCATTCACACAGATTAAAATGGGAGTTCTACATATATGCATGGATTATTTCTTATTCAAATCCATGAAAAAGCATCTGACTCTGAGATCATCACCCTGAAATGTAATCTTTCAAAAGATACCTTCTTTGCTGCATTCAGTTGCTAAATCAGTATATCCAAGTAGTTCTGCAACATATGGAAACAACTCTTTTCAATTTAAAAAAGATAAATTGTGGGAGCCATCAGCCCAAATGATAAATGATTCCTTTGCATGCTTCCCTAGCAAAGACTGCATGATATGCCCAGTCAAATAGCAATAAATAATTGCTTATATGGATAAGAACATTTTATGAACAGTAGGTTATGATTTATTTTAAAATGTGATCAAGTTACAAAGAATTTTAATTTTTTAGCAGTAAGCAACTTGCATTTCCCATGTTAAAAATAAAATCAGCACCATGTAACTTCCTAGGACTGTCCAGATGTATTGGAGTTCTCATCATTTTCTGGCTTGGATTGATGGAAATGTAGCCCAGGTTGACTAAAGGATAACAGGCAAAAGAAAGACTGACCTAAACAATAAATGTACAGATAAATTCTATGCTATGGCTTCTTTATGCAATGGAATTTGATATCACCAGATGATGTATGTGATTATGAAAGACTCCTGGGAAACTAAGGAAATGTAATCTTTTTTCCCAGTTGGGAAGTTTTTCCTAACAGTCAATCAGAAACTGCCATCCTATAATTTGAATCCATTAATCCATGTCCTGTATTTTGGAACCAAACAAAGGTCTTGATTATCTCATCTTTGTTCTATATCCTTCCATATAACTGAACTATGCTAAAACTATCCCTCCTCAGCCTTTTATCCCCTTAAGGTTGACTATCAGTATTACATTGTAGGATTCCTCCAATACTCTCATTACCTTTCCTACACTTTTCCTCACCTGTTTTAATTTATTTGAATATGGCATTCAGAACTTGAATTAGGAAATAAATAACAAGCTGTTCTCAGATCTTTGATTTTAATTTCTAGACTGTAGCCACAATGTATTTTAGATTATGAATCATTCAGCTATAAATGCAGTAAAAAACAATCTGAAAAACAAACGGTTATGCAAACCACCTCTCAGTATAACCGACTTTATGCTCTCCTCTTCCCTAAATTGTAAAATGTTCAGAAATTGTGGGTGCTCCATCACTGGAGGTTTGTAAGAAGAGAATGGACAGTCACTTGTCTGGAATGGTATAAGGTAGTGATGGCGAACCTATGGCACGCGTGCCACACTGGGCGCACAGAGCCCTCTCTGCTGGCATGCGAGCCAAGCCACCCCAGCATCGTCCAGAGCTGAGCATGCTCAGAAAGGAGTAGAAGCACCAGGCGATGATGTCACGGGGCCATGCGCATGCTCAGAAAGAGAGTAGCGGCGCCAGGCAATGACCTCATGAGCCACAACTAATTAGCTGCGACTCACCCAGGCACTCAGTGTCCAAAAGGTCATCACTGGTATAGGTATATATTTTAGGGCTTCAAAAAGTATAAAACAAATAGAACAGCCGTCTTGAACCCATGGCTCTTTTAAAAATCCGAGACATCACAATTTTCAGAATAACTGACTAGCAGGCTAATCCATCTGAAAGTTGAAACAGTTAGGGATTTTGTTATGTGCAGAGCTGATTCCTAGATCAGCTAAATGCTGGGGACAAGGATGGAAGATACCATTCTCCTTCTGTTTAAATTCAAATTATTGCAGAATTTTCACTCTATGAATGTTACACCTTCTAAAAGTACAGGAAATTCTTCAGGTATGACAGTAATGGATCCCAGAATATCCCTTATAAGTCATTACTGCTTTAAGTCAAGACACCCATGGGACTGGACCTTTTTTGCAGTGGTAATTAACCAAACACCACTGTCATCAAGTGACAGCTATTAAGCAAATGCCACAATCATTAAACGAATCAATGTAATCTTATGGGTGTTTTTCTACAGGAAACCAGCCAGAAAGACTGGAAAACCAGTAAAATAAAATGTGAAAATTGTGGTCACATGACTATAGAACTTTGCAATCAGCTATAAAAGTGAGCTGGTTGCCAAGCGCCTGAAATGGAGTCATGTGACTGCAGTGTGTGTGTGTCCATGTGTGTGTGCGCGCACGTATGTACAGCCATCTGAACTCCGAAACCAGGTTGTAAGTAGCTTTTGGGAAGTCTGTTGTTACTTAGAATGGTTGTTAAGTGACTGGCTGTTAAGCGAGGTCTACCTGTAATGGATTTGGGATATAAATCAATTAACTTATCTGTGATAGGTTGTTTACAAAATGTTGAATAGCATTGGGTAAAAGATGGAATCCTTAGAATATCCCTCCAGGTGATGCATAATGTCTTATGAGCATTTTTCGCTAACTTGATAGAAATCCAGAATCTTCTAGCCCATCAACTTCTCTCCAGGCTGCTAATATGATAGGGGAAAAGAAATGAGTTCCCAGTATTTTATATGAAGATTATTTTGTTTGTTTGCACTATATCAGTTCAATTGCATCTGAAATGGCAACGGTTGCTACAGTGCCTTTATCATACAATCATCCTGCTTTTTCTCATTGCAGTGTGCAGAAATAGGGATGTTGACCTATACTGCTGTTACTTATTTGCCAATATTCTCATACTTGTCAGTTTCAATAAGTCTTTTAACTCTTCCTTTGAAGAGAAGTGTTTGATCAGCAGCTAATTACTGCGGTGTTATTTATTCTATTCTGTTGGATTCAGTGATTTGCACAATAATGTCAGGATCCACCACTCTGGGCTACTGTAAGGGAGAATTGCCCATTAAACATCATTTCTCTATTCTTGTTACAATGTTCTGATTGGCTGTTGAAGGAGGGGCAGCAGCAAAGCCAGAGAAGAAAGCCAATCACTTCAATCTCAACACTTTGTAGTCAGATGTAATAGAATAGATGTAACAGAGACAAGAGGAAATTTTGCAACTTGACAGCAGGTGGTATCTATTCTTGTTTGATACAAACCTGGAAATGGTCATCATTTAATCAAATGATGAAGAAAGACCCTCGGCACTACAGTGGACTAAATCAATATTTACATCATGTTTATCCTTGAGAAAAGATAACTGAGGGGAATATGGTAGCATTCTTTAAGCACATGAAGTGTTGTATAGAAAATGATCAAGGCTTGTTTTGTCTTACTCCAAGTTGTGTGACATGGAAAAATCCAACGGAAATATATTTTCCCAAAATTAAACCTGATTAGGAGAAACTGGGGGAAATGGGTGCATGAAAACAAATGACCAAAGGAGGCTGTGATCACACTTTTCAAATGTATGAAGGGAATATCATATAGACCAGTGGTCACCAACCTTTTGGACCTCAGGGACCACTAAATTCACAATTTTAAATCCTGCGAACCACTAATATGAATATTTTAAAAAGATACATACATTTGTAAAAAATAATGATCAGAGAACTTCCATTTTATTAATATAAAAGGCACCTATTTAATATAATAAAATTAAAAAAGCTTATTTAATTATAACAAAATCTTTAAGGGTTGTTTAATTGTAGCAAAATTATTAAAGTTAGGTTAATTATTACAAAATAATTGGTTTCTTTAAGTATTACACAGTTTAGTTTGATATTTGTTCCTGCTTGAGAGCGAGAGAGAATGAGAGACAGAGAGAATGAGAGAGAGAGACAGACATACACAGAGAGAGAGAGAGGGAGAGAGAATGAGACAGACACATACAGAGACAGACAGACAGGCAGACAGATACATACAGGAACCATGCAACTATACAAACAATTCAAATAATCTCCAAATTTTCTTCCAGATTAACAAATTTTTCTCAAGGCCCACTGGTGGGCCATGGCCCACAGACTGGCGACCACTGATATGGACCATGATCTGTCCATTATAATCCAGAATCTGTTGTAATAATCTTGAGGGGTTTCCCCCCCATTTCCTCCCTTTAAGACAATCTTGATGCGTGCCAACTACATGAATAAATCCATGCAGTTTTCCAGGCAACATTTTGGATTGGCCCAATGTCATCCAGGAAAACCCGGGTCTCCCAGTTCCTAAGCCAACAGATGAAACTTTCTGGTTCTCTTATTGAATTAGTGGAATGGAACTTCTGGTTGAATGGTCAGAAAAGAAATGCTGGATTCTTGGATGTCTAGACATTTATTAGGCTGCTTTGGTTTGGCTTTTTGCACTAAATTGGAGGCTGGATTTAACTGTCTAAAGTGAGCCTTCCTCTTCTTAATTTTATGAATTTCATTCAGAAAAATTAACTGAGATCTATATAATGTCATTTCCCATTTTTAATTTTCTCACCATTATGATGTGTTCACCATCCCCAACATACACTGCCATAGGATTTTAAACACTCAATTAGATTAGTATGTCTGGAAGCACTACTTCCATACAGGAAATGAGGCATGGCGACTGTAAAATCAAAACCTTGCCCCGGTTCTCAAACAAATGCCTTGTCCTACAGCCCCCCCCTCCCCCCCCGCGTGAAGAGCAAGGAAGGAGTGGCACATAAGAACAACTCGGCAGGAGGCACATGAAACAATAACCCAGCTGCTGGCTGCGACCGAGCGCCAGGAGGGGCTACACCGAGGGGATCCATCTAAGCCTCTCCGCAGGATGACGGGCCGGAAAACACGCAGGAGAGCCATCGGCGTCCGGTAAAAATCCGGGACCACCAAATCCGTGTTCAAGGAAGTAACGGCAAGGCCGTCCCTGATCACTCCATCCTCGGCTTTTAGCAACCTTGTTTGCCGGGCCGGACCAGCAGCGAGGTGAACCGGGATCACGAAACAACGGGCGGGCGAGCGAGCCGGGAAGAGCCTCGGAGACGCCGGCAGCGGCTGCAGCTCTAGCAGAAATGCGAAGCAGGGAGATGTACTTGAGGGGCCCGAGAGCGAGCGCGCCCTCTGGATCTGCGTCTACTCGGCCGGAAGCCCCTCTGCTGCGCCAGGGAGGAACGAGCAGCAGACCTGCTGCGGGTGCTGCCCAGCACTGGGCCCTGCGAGACAGCCCGGCCGCCTTCCCACTTTTTGCCCAGGTTCTTTTATCCCGTTGCCCAAGGCCCCGGGCGCTTCCCATGTAACAGAGCGGCGGTGACATCTGCAAGTGCCCGGCGCCCTCAAAGAACCCTCGCCGCCCCAGAACCACCGGAAGCTGCCCTGCCTTGCCCTCGTCGAAGCAGCAGGATGAGCGAACGACGTAATAATAACAACAACAACAATAACTATTATTATTTTTCATCAAGCATATATGAGAAAAACAAGTATAAGTGGGAACATACTATATAAACAAATAAGTATAGACAAGTATAAGCATATGCATAATAATAAATGAGTATGAATAAATGGGGATGGTAGGACAGGGACCGTAGGCACGCTGGTACACTTATGCACGCCCCCTTAAAAACCTCTAAGGAATGGGGTGAAATCCAGGTTGGACAGTTTAAGGTTAAAGATTTCTGGGTTTGAGGATGTAACAACAGCGTCAGGTAGTGAGTTCCAGGCATTGACCACTCTGTTACTAAAGTCATATTTTCTGCAATCGATTCTGGAGTGGTTCACTTTGAGTATCTGTTGTTAGCCCATGTATTATTGTGGTTGAAACTGAAGTAATCATTGATAGGTAGAACATTGTAACAGACCATTTTGTGTACTATGCTTAGGTCAGACCTTAGGCGGTGTAGCTCTACATTGTATAGGTCCAGAATTTCAAGTCTGGTGATATAAGGTATTCTACTGTGAACTGAAAAATGGAGTACTGTTCTCGTAAGATACCTCTGGACTTGTTCAATTGTATTAATGTCCATTATACCATGTGGATTCCAGGCAGATGAGCTGTATTAGAGAATTGGTCTGGTGAAGATTTTACATGCCCTGAGTTGCAGTTCAATATTACTGGAAAAGAAGCTTCACAAAATTAGGTTAACAACTCTTAATGCCTTTTTGGCAATGCTGTTACAGTGAGTTCTGGGGCTTAGATCTTTTGAAATGAGTACTCCTAGATCCTTAACAGAGTGAGGGTTGTCTACAAGGTCATATTCACTCAGTTTGTATTTAGTGTTCTGATTCTTGTTGGCAATGTGTAAGACAGAGCATTTGTTGGTTGAGATGTGAAGTTGCCAATTATTCGACCATTCTGATGCATGGTCAAGGTCGCTTTGTAGGGCAGCAGTATTGTCAGTGGTGTTAAATAATTTTATGTCATCAGTGAAGAAGACACAGTTGCTTTTAATATGATTGCAAAGGTCATTTATGTAAATTAGAAAGAGAGTGGCTCCTAGAATGCTGCCTTGGGGGACACCGCTGTTAACCGGTACAGGGTTTGATCCTTGATTTATGATCCTTGACTTATGATCATTTGCTTAATGATGATTTGAATTTGTGACTATTACACAATCCCTGTGGTCCTGTGATTGCAATTTGGGTGCCTTGTAACTGGCTCAAGTTTACAACATTCTAGTGGTCAAGTGAATGTGATTTGTGACTTTCCCAGCTGGCTTCCAGTAAGCAAAGTTGGTTGGAGAAATTGGATTCACTTAATAACCATGGTGATTCACTTAACAACCATGGCAAAAGTTATTATAAAATTGGGTCTGGTCACATGATGACTTGCTTTATGATTGTACCAACATGGCAGAAATTCCAGTCCAATTGTGATCATAAGGTGAGGACTACCTATAGATGCATGCAGGAGGGGAGCAAGGGTGACGTGTGATTAAAATATGCATGCAATGTCATAGCACAGCTATGAAAAGATTAAGCTTGCAAGTGTGATCATCAACAATGTAGGAACACTGTGGATAGGAAGATATACCGTTGACCTTAATCTGAATTGCAGAGCAGCTAACAGTAGCAGAGGAACAATAATGCTGACTTTTCTTGATAAAAAGTACTAAAAGCAATTTAATGCCTGTAGCATTTATTTTCTTTTTTTCCTTTTTTTATGTTTCATTAATTTCAATGGCAATTACGTCAAATAATTCTGTACTTTAGTGAGCCTGGTAGAATAGTGATTGTTATTCTTGCTTTTATTGCTTATACAGAATTTGAAGCTTGTCATGGACTAGTAAGGATAATATGAAACAAATAATCACCTTTCATGAAGAGCTTTCTGCCCATAGGCCATTGATTTTTCCAAAGCTCTTTGCTCTGGCTTAATGGAACTCTGTTGGATTTCAGCCAGCACAATCTTAGTGGCGATCACAAAAATGTTAAAATGTTCTTGCGTACCCTCTCTTTTCCTAGCATTGCCTCAAGTTGTAATCTTATTCTCTGAATGAAGTAGATTTAAGCCACAGAGCAAAATATATTTCTTTACAGTTCATCACCAATTTAGAGGTGAAATAAAAAGATGTTTTGATTTTCTTTCCCCAGCCTGGGAGCACTGCAGTTAATATATTGTTATTGAATAGCAGCACTGTACCTCAAGGACAAATGTCACATTTGCAGGATCTTGCTACTTATTTCAGAATGATTAAAGCAATGTGGTAACACAAGCTTCACCTCTTGTGTATGTATAAACAACATGTTAATGCATATATTGAAAGGGTGGGTCTTGAGTTGTGGTGTTGCAATATTATCTTCCAATTTGAACCCTTTTGACATCTGCTGCAGGCAGTGCTGCAAAGGAAACAAAAAAATTGAGTGAGGATCTATTTCTTACATTAAAGAAAGAGAAATGCCCAGCAGTCCATACCGAGTTACCATTCGAGGAGCAAGTATCTAGTGGCTTTTAAGCTGTGTCAGTTGCAGTGGAAGATTAATTCATCAATCATTATTCCATCTGTTAGTGCACTTCTCTATTTGATTCAAATCATATTTTTATTCTAGATTTGTGACATTTAGTGTGCTATTAGAAATGGTAAATAAAGAAAGAGAATCCCATGAAGTTAGGTTCCTCCTTTCAAGGGACACATTACAGTAATTATATGCATGATTTAATATTAGGGTAATTTCCTTACTGCAATTCCACTGCAGCAAAATGCTTCAGTGACACAGATAAAATGGCCATAATTATGAATACTTCACAGCTTCTGTCTGTGTGAGCTTCAATGTCGTTTAAAATCTGTTAGCTGTCCTAAACTTGTGTGGCCTCCCAGTTATGGAAGAATGTTTAGTTAAAATTAAATTATATTAAACATTCATTTCTTTCATTTTAATCAGGAATTATTAATCACAGTTATATTTTTGTTCTTCTTGTCAGAATAAAATTCTTTTTTATTTTCTATTCCCTCTTTTAACCCACTTTTTCATCCTCTCTAGGTCCATTATAAAGAAGAATATGAAAAATCAAAAGGCAGGTGCACATTTGTGCCTGATACTCCACAACTGACACATGTGAAAAATATATCTGCTATTATTTCTGATGTAAGGCAGAACATTTGCAATGTTCTTTTGTTATATTGATGGTTCTATGATTTACAAAGTAGCACTTATCACAAGAATGAAGTTCCTTTTTTTCTCTTCTAATATTTCTTTCATTTTGACTCCTCCTGATTAAGTCCCAGCCTGTCAGGGGTCACACAGTTCATGGAATTACATTATGATACTATTTAATCAATTTACTTTTATGACATGCTATCATTGAGACCAAAGTTAATACGGAATTTAAAAAATTGTGTTCGGGGTATGACCTGGTAAGGACTGAAAAGAGTAACAGTATTAGAATATTTAGTCATCTTTAATTTTTTAAATTATATTTAATTTAACTTTGGTGCAGTGTTTTTTATTTAAAGTATTTTCATTTCTATTTAACGACCAAAGTACTAAGTTGGATCACATCATTGTTTAATGCATTTAAAGAATAAAAATAATATAAATAAAGCATTTTTATTTTAACTAAGATGTAACTGTAAGCCATTCAGAGTTATCCTATGGTAAGATGGATAGCCAATATTAAAAAAAATGTAATTCATTTATTCTGAATTTAAACAAAAAGCTTTTCAAAGAAATTGTGCAGTTAATTAATATTATTTTGTTTTTAAGCCCATTAAAAATGTTAAGCTTAAAGATCTGCTGTCTGCTAATTTTGAAAATTAGCTGCTGTGCAACGCAATTATAGTATATTCAGTTGAAACTCAAACAACTTGAGTTGTTAGGGACCTTATACAGCTGTGATATGGTATTGTTTGATTAGGTGGGTAACTGAATTTAAGAAAAGCTAATCTTATGAGGGCTGGTTGAAATGTTGGAATTGTTCTCAAAAGTAGTTTGGAAATTAGAAGACAAATTGGCTTCATTTTGTTCACTATTATTATGAAAATGATAGTTTTTAAAAACATAATCGAATTTGACCTCCCCCCCAAATCTGGGAAGGTCTATTTTTCTAAACCATTGTTTCTTAGCCTTGGTAACTGGGGAATTGACTGAAATGGAAGTCCAAAATCTTTTAATTGTCAAGGCTGAAAAATACTTATCTAAACAGATAACTCCTTTAATAGTGGAATGGGAATTGCAGACTGAAACCTATATTTATTCTGGGTCCCAGCTAAGTATACATGTCTTTTATATCTAATTTTTGAAAGATTTAATGTGAAACTTTCTTACTGAATATCATCTTAATCTGTATAAAATAATTGTTACTTTATTTTTCTCTTGCCCTCCAGGCAAAGTACAAAGCAAAAGCTAAGAAAGAACTTTCTAACTCACTCTACAAGCGAATGCCTGTTACAATTGATAGTGTGTTTGCAAAAGAAGTCATGAATCTTCAGAGCAAGGTAATTTTTACAGAAATGCACCATAATATATTTCCTAGTGAAATATGTTACCTTTTTGTACCTTTTCTAAAAATAAACACAACATTAATTGAAGAGCCCAAAGTCCATTTTAATAATGGAAACTGCCTTGGTGATTTCCACAAGAGGAAATTAAAAAATTGGATAAATTAAGAAGTGCTATTTATACCATCTTGAATCCCTGGAAGTAAAGCAGGATATATTGTTAAAATAAGTCAATTCAAAGAACATAAAAATAAATATATAATGATTTTTGTTTCTGTGTTTGTAGCAATATTAATGCTCAGTAGAATTGACTAGGATTTCTGCTTGGAGTTTGCAAACAGGTTACTTATGGTATCAGTGAAAGAAGTATTTGAAGAATGCTCTGACATCTAAGGGACAATTAAGCAAGTCTATGAACAATCCTGAAATCGAATAGTTCAATATAGATATCAAAAAATCTCTATATCTATGATTTTATTTGGCCGTTATGCCCAGAATTGAAAGATTTGGACAAAATAGGAAGAAGGAATATTATATATCTTCATTGCCTTTTATTTATGTATAAAAATAATAAAGGTAGAATATAAAAACAAGCAAGTAAATTTAGATTGGTAAGGTACTCATATACTATTGGTGAAGAATTTTGTAAATAGCACCGGAAAAAAAGTTCAATTTATGTCAGATTGGTTTAAATTATTAGACTTAGTGTAGCGCTACCCCCCGCAGGAGTCATTATAGTCCGGCTTCACCTCCTCCCCCTTCTTTGTTCTTCTCTGCTTAACTTGTTCCAAAGTCCTCAAATTATTCTGGTTCGCCTCTCCTCTCGGCACTGGTCCAAATCAGCTCTCCCTCTGATTCTCCTCCATTCCAGCTCTCCTCTCAGCTTCATTGCCTCTCCCTCTATCCATGCTGTTTTCTTCCCAGCCTTACTGCTTCTCTTTCTAGCCACACTGCTCTCTTTCCTTCTCTCTCTCTCTCTCTCTCTCTCTCTCTCTCTCTCTCTCTCTCT
>JANHFO010003740.1:265057-276801 GCA_032468095.1 Pareas carinatus
CTCCACCCCCACCGTGCCCATGGCTTACTCAAGCTCACCATGGGCCTTCCAGATGCTTGCCCCAGCTTCTGCAGCCCACATGTGGCCTGCCACGGGCCTCTTGGCGACCTCCCCCAGCTTCTGCAGCCTGCTGTGAGCTACGCTCCCCTCCAACCTGGCTCCTCTCCTCTCTCACTTTCACCACAGACTCAGCGCTGCATTTGAGCCACCCGCCTTACCCCAGACAGGAGACGGAGGAAGCGCTCCCATTGTGTTGCTGGGCAGAGGGGCGGGTGATGTCGGAAATGTTGTCAGGCACGCATGGAGAGGATGAGGGGAGACCCTGTCCCTCTGACTTTCTAGTAAAGCAATCTCTGCTGGGGCGACAGCGCGCGTGCCCACAGAGAGGGCTCTGAGTGCTGCCTCTGGCACCCGTGCCATAGGTTCGCCATCACTGCTCTATACCATTCTGGACAAATGACTCTCCAATCTCTTCTTAAAAACCTCCAGTGTTGGAGCACCCACAACCTCTGAAGGCAAGCCGTTCCACGCATTGTTCTCAGTGCCAGGAAATTTCTCCTCAGCCGAATCTCTCTCTTTGATAAGTTTCCATCTGTTGATTCCTGTCCTGCCTTTGGGTGCTTTTGAGAATAGATGGGCTCTTTCTTCTCTGTAACAATCCCTTAAATACTGAAAGACTGCCATCATGTCACCCCTAGTCTTTCTCTTTGATAGACTAAATGCTCCCATTTCTTTCAACCGTTTTTCATTATGTTCTGGTGGTGATTCTGCCCAACCCATGTTTTTATATCTTACCAAGCAGCATGGTGTAGTCTACTTTGTCAAATGCCTCACTGAAGTCCAAATATATTATATCCACAGAATTTCTCTGGTCCACTTATTTATCATGTGGTGAAAGAATGCAATAAGACTTGTCTGGCAGGATCCGGTTTTGACAAACTCATCTGGCTTCTAGGTGTTTGCAGATCTGTTGCTTGAATATCTTATCCAGGAGCTTCCTAGGTATTTATGTTAAGCTGATGGTCTGTAGTATTCTGGACCCATTGCTCCCCCCACTTTTTTCGAAGATGGAAACCACACCAGCTCTTTTCCAGTACTCTGGTAGTTCCTCGCTGCTCCAGGATCTTTCAAAGATACAGGTTCAGGGGTTCTGAGATCATATCTACCATTTCCTGAAGAACATTGGGGTATAATCCACCTGGTCCTGGTTATTTGAACTCATCTAGGGTGGACAGGTGTTCTCTTACCATTTTGTTGCCTATTTTAATTTGTATTCCTAATCTGTTCTTTATGGTACTGTTTTTGATAGGTTTTCTTTTAATCCTTTAAATCTACTTGTTTCCTTCAGAATAAGAAATAAAACTAGATTGTATCTTGTTTTTCTGATTTTGTTTTCTTATTTTAAGTGGTAGTTTTGCAAGAAGGAGCTCATGATCTGAATGTCAGTCATCATCATGTATTATTTTTGCTGTCTGTCTGAAGTTGCCATCTTGTTTTTATTTTATCCATCTGGAGAATTCTACACATGGAATCATGCTTTAGGTTATTGGAAGAAATATTTGCTGTGGACAATTGGATTTTTTATCTAAAACTCTTAGTAATACCTATTAGTTACACTAAAACTATTTTTTTTAAATTATACCATTTTCTGTTTTACTTCCTGTTTTAGCATTCAACCTCCCATAATTAATATTTCATATTTTTTGAAATTGCATTGTACATCTTTGTACTTGCAAAGTATTAGCAATAAATAGCAAGTTTTCATTGTACTATTAAACTTCTGTGAAGGATAGATTTGGATTACCTAATACTCATTAGCATGCTTGGGTTCAAATGGAGATTATTCTGTCATTTGAGAAATTGTATCTGAGCTCTTTTGTATTTGTATTTTTACCACTTTTGTTAATATGGTGGCTACTAACTTTATTCTATAATTTTCTTGTCAGTAGTAGATGATTTGATGGTTCTCTGATACGACGTGCAGTCAATTGCTAATTTCTAATCTGAAAACACTAGATTTGTTTGGTTCTTACATTACACATATTAGAGTGAGCAAATTTTCCTTTTGCTTCTGGTTACATCAGCAGCTGAACATCATTTGATTTTTAACCTAACCACACCATAAACACCAGTGCTATTCATAACATTGTCCTGATTGTGGATGTTCGTTTGGGGTTTTTTGTGAAAAATACTGAGTGTATTGCTTTTTCTTCTACACTAGGCCATATTGAGACTAAGCTTGTCTATGATTTGTTGATCATGAGTGACTCTTATGGGAGTCTGCCCTCCTATAGGAAAGCTAATAGCATTATTGGGTCGTGCAAGTCCCATTACAAGGCAACAGTACATGAAGAGTAATACACTGTATGTTTAAAAAGCACGGTGGTAGCCAATCCATCAAGTATTTTGAAAATATATATTACTATTAGTACTGATTTTCCAGATCTGAGCTTTGCTTTTTGCTGCTAATGGAGAAACAGGGCAACCTATATTCAATCCTTTCACTCTCCCACCTTCAAATAATATCCATTGCTACTAAAACTGGTGATTTCTTTGCCATTACTGAAGTAGTTTCCAATTCACTAAAGGGAACAATTTTCACAGTTATGATTTGCTTATGTGCAATGCAGCAATATTATTAAATATGATACTGAATTGCAAGGGGAAAATTCCATTAATGGTCAGTAGCATCAAGATGCCCCACATGTTACTTTCAAAATCCTAAATTTGAGAATTCTCTGGAAAGAAAGAAGGGAGGGAGCAAAGATGGATGGATGGATGTTGTGCTATTGCTGCTGTTGTTGCTGGTTACTCATCCAAGAGGATGGGAAAGAAGGGGAAAGGGGGAGGTTTATAAGAAATTGGCACGTGTGAAGTGGTACTTGTCCTATTTATTTTTTTATGTAAAGAAATAAAGCATGAAAGTACAGTGCCTGCATGAGGAAGAGAAAGAAATGGAGGAAAAGATGGCTAAAAGCATATTAAGCTTTTAAGATCATTTAATACCACTATATCAGTTTAATTGTAATTGTACTTCTCTAAGAATTTTGAACAATTATGAACATATTTAAATAAATGCTGGCAAAGCACTTTTTTGTATTAAATGCTTCTTGTAAGGTTGCTTCATGCATCATGCAGGCAACGTAATTGCCATCAAAAATTGCACTCTTACTTATCATAATTCTGTGCCCAGCACTACAAAACCATGCAAGAGTATTTTTTTATCCATGGTTTGTTGATGAAGCCAAAGCTGGCTGGATTTGCACATGTTAAGTTAAAATTTGTATTTTATAAATCACAGTGGCTGAGTTTGCACAACTTACTTTACAAAATCTAAGCAAATAGTAATATTGATTAGTGTGATGCATAGGCTATGGGCTCATCCTGTTTTGATCAGTCATTGTATAAAAATCTAGTCACCATGTCACAAGGCTTGCTTTCAGTGCTACAATACTCATCTAGACTGTTGCCATGCCAAAGTTGCTTTCAGCGACAATTATATCATTTTGTAATATCTGAAATAGCCTCTAGAATCCCAGTGTGAATATTTACAAGTCTGGATAACTGGAAAAACATTTTTAACCACTTGTTGAGAATAAAAGACATCCAGGCAGTCTCCAGGTTGCACAAAGGTTTTATTATAGGAATTCATGTATAAGATGATAATAGTATTAATAATTTTTCACATGTACAAATATGGTGCCTATCAGTTTTCAGATTTGCAAAATGGGGGCTGTCACTCTTTGATCCCTTTCCAATCAGAGCTTATTTTGTTAGGAACTATGTCTATTAAAATATCTTGTTTTTATTTTCTATGAAAGAATAATTGCAGTATGCTCTTCATTTTAAGTTAATTCCAGGAATAAGTGGTGATAACTATAAAGGGAAAGCGTAATTTGTTTGTATCTTATGTATTTTGAATAATATTTAACTGTAAACTATTAGATAAATGTTAGTTCGTCTTTAACTAATTAGTTTAATATTTAGTGTATTGAAACCAGTTGATACCAAACTAATCTTCTAGACACATCCTGCTAGCAAACGTAGACTTCTGTCAGTTAGAAATCACAAAAAACTTCTTGGTAAAAAAATCTTTTACTAACATTTATGAATGTTGTGGCTTTATTATTATTATTTTGCTGCATCTGGATTTTATTTCTACTTCTCCCTGAAAGAAAAAAAAGTAAATTTGTAAAAGATAGCTTTTTATTTCATAAAAATCTCTTATATTGTCAACAGTTTTTGATGACACATGTGATTTTTAAGGTTGTATATCTAATCCTTGGGCTTGTGGTTAAAAGGATCTAGAACATACCTTGACTTGCTGTCATCAAGAGCAATGCTTGTAATAAAAATTCATTTTTCTGCTTAAACCTAAATATCCTTAAAGTAAGAGTGTGACAAGGAGGGGAAGTATCAAGGCAAGCTTATTCCCACCATCCTCTTATTTAGCTCCTCTGAAGATCTTTGTAGATTGATCCAAAGGCCTTCAGATATATTGGAGCCATATTTACCTGAACTTGCTTTAATACTCTTTCAATTGAATCCAAATAAAGCAATGTTCTACATAGGCGGATCTGGAGGCATTTACACTGACTATCCCCTGAAATTTGATAAATAATGTGCAAAGATCTTCAAAGATAGTCAGATACTCCCACTCTTGCTTCTGCTGTTCTTTTGACCATTACGTGGGGATGTTATCTCATTGTAATAGAGTACACTTTTATATTCTGCCAGGTTGCTCCCTACTGCAGGCTTTGTTCTTACTGGATAGGTGACCGAGGGAAAGAGAGAGCATTTAATATCTACCCATCAACCAAGAGTTGAACATAAAGGAAAGAAGCAAGTTGGAGCAGAGTGCATCATGATTAATGTTGCATCAGTGGAGCGACTGTGATAATTCAGCTTTCATTAACAAAAATGACTTAATTCTCAGGTTTTCTGCTCTGCCTTCCTACCTCTCTTTAAAATCCAGACTGAAATCTTCTTCAAACTTTCTATCTGTTTCCCATTTTTTTCTGATAATATTCCAATAGCTGGCTTGCCATTTAAATGATCTGGTTTATCCCCCTCATGTTGCTATAAAAACAAAAAGAAGAGTTCGCTTTAAACCACCCCCAATGTTTATTTAATCCTGTGTCTTACAGACTAGCCACTTGCTTAGATGGTATCTCCAAGCTACAGAATTGGGTTCCTAGGTTTCCCACCAAAGCACTACTTTTTCTTTTTTAATGTCAAGGGTTGGTATTCCTGTTTCAAAAGGTTTTCCTAAACCATTTAACACTTTTTCAATTAAGTTTCTGGTCTCCTTTTTAATTTACTAAAAGTGTCATAAATTTAAATGCAACCTAAGTGATCAAATTCTGAAATAATTTTTAAAGGAAAATAAAAAGAAGCAAAACTTTCAAAATACCAAATTCTTCTCTGAAGTTAAACATGAACCTTGTAGGATTGTCAAATTTGCATTTTTCTTCTTAAGTATTTGGAGCTAAGTTTTCCTTCGGCCTGCACAATTACTGGAAGCTCAGAGGAAGTTTATATGTATTTTTCTTACTCAACATGTAGAAAATACAAAATACTGTATATATCATGCAATCACATTGAAAGTGAAACATTATTTTGAAGCAATCATTAAGTTATCTACTGTACTGCTGGAAATCTGTGTACTTAAAAAATTGCAAAGTATGAATTGATTAAAACATCAGAAATAATTTTTTATTGATTGTATTTGATTAGCATGATATGAAACTCATCTACTATTTTTGAAGTTTATAAAAAGGAAAAAAACAAATTACTGCTGTAGTATAATGTACTGTTCCCTCAAATATAAACTCCTTGTTATTTTTCAGAATTGTATGTTACTTGGTTATAAGACATTATGAAAGAACCGTTGATGCTCAATGGAATGAGGACTCTCAATGGATCAGAAGATATATTTATAGAATTTGACTTTTGTTATGCAAAAAGATAACATCAGTAATTAAAATATATTTTACTTGAAATGCTTTAAATTCTGTTTTCCCCAGTTCACTGTGAATAAAGCAACATTTTGTTATCGGAAGTTTCAGCCTATGCAACCTAATGTGTATTTGGTTCTGGTCAAATATTTGCAGTTAACATACAATGGCACTGAAATAAAGTACAGTATTAAAGCTTCTACCATGTATGCATTATATCAACTGAAAACATTTCAAAAATGATTCAATTCCAAATAGAACAGGATTGGGCAACTTACATCCTCCTTAATACACCTGTGTTACAACTTTTACAGCCATCTAAATACTTACGTCAGTGCTGAAATAATGTTTGATGATGACATTTGCCACTGTACTATGGCAATGAGGTGTCTATCTTATCTCCTTAAAGTTTTAATTCAATATTATTTAAAGTGTGATTTTCACAATTTTTGTCCTTGTTCCCACTCAGTTTTTGAGTGTAGTCAATAGCAAATATGCTACATTATGCAAATGGCCCCGAAATGGTACCCAGACCTGATATAGATATTTATGTTATAGTTGTGATATGTGAGATATGTGTCATTTTGGGATGAGTGTCAGAAGCTTTATATCATGTTAGAATAGAATAAGCAATGTCTCATTATTGTTCTAGATTATTTGGAGCAGTGAAAAAAGAAATTTTAGAGATGAAAAATCATAACTAAGTGATACAGCACATTGTACTACAAGAATGAATCAATAAATGGTTAAAGTGTTGAACTTTGACTGCGGAGATCTATATTCAAGTCCACCTCTCCCATTGAAGTTTACAGGATTACTTGGAGTCAGGATTATCACTTTATACTGCACACAACACGGAGAACATGTGTATGTTGTTAGAACTTCTGAAGGAGTGGTGGGATGAAAATCTATGAAATAAATATATGTTTGGCTGTACTGTTTTGAGTTAAAATAATCTAAGAGAATAAATTGAAATGTTACTTGACAAGATAAGTATAAGACAATTAGTTACACAGCACCTTACTTCTCTTATTCTTCATATGATTACAATACAGTATTGCCACTTGTACAGAGAAGGACTGATGAAGTAGCAGCAATTGTTTAGCTGGGATCCTTCTTCTGTACTAGAAAATTATTATAGTAGATGAACGCATGATCGATATTACATTGCAAATTACTGCTTATATTTTTTAACATGGCAGAACAAGAACTCCCATTTTATTTATTTATTATGCCAACATTGCAGGACCCAACAGATTCATAATACAAGTGTCAGAATGACAACCCTAATTTCAATGTCTGTGGTTTGTGACTGAAAGTCAAATTATGCAATTCCAAGATTCTGGAACTGGCAATATGAAATAATAACTCCACAATTTCAAATTTTGGAAGATTAGTAGTCCACAATATAGCTTCTTTTACTGCAGAAACCTCAAACATCCATGAAGGTCATATTTCTATAAAACTGCATTGAAATTTCAGATTATAATAATCTATAGAAGGATTTTTGTGGGTTTCCCCCTCTTCTCCCCCATTAAAAAAGATGCTTGAAGGTTAAACTCTTGTTTTCATTTGACATGGAAGCATACAATTATTTCCCTGTTTTCAAAATGATTTTTAAAAACCATCTGTACCATAAGTTGTCACTTTTTTCAAATACTTTCCAACTTTTTTTCCCTTGTGGCCATCAAATCTGTTAGACAAATGACCGATCTAGCAAAATATGATGTAATGCCCAATATTTTTTTACAAGGATGTCTGTTTGTATTAAATTAGATGCTACTAGTAATAAAGTACAATTTCTATTATAGAGCAAGAAAGAATTTTATCTACTTCCTCTCTCATAAATGACATTTAAGTGTTGATCTTTTCTATAATTCATTGTAAAAAGAAAGGCCCAAACATGCCTAGAGCTTCTATAGTGGGAATCACAGCTTACATTGTAAGCCTGGAATTGCTTGGCCCTTCTGCTATGAAACAAATATCTCCAGTTTTATTTTGTATGTTATTTTGAGAGAGATATTGGTGGCGGGATTGTATAATAGACTCTGTAATCCTCTTCTTTAGCATTTCTAAAGCTTTGGAATATTTGCATTAAATGTTCATGTTGGCAAAAATATCCTCAAAAGTTGCCTTCCTGTGAAAAGGTTTTAGTTTCATTTGTTAGATTAAAAATGTGTTCTTTTTGTTAAGTACAAGAGATCATTGAATTTTGTTTGTAACTTTTGCTTCCTAAATATACTATTGTGCACTCATACACCTTGACTCCAAAAGTTGTTTTTATTCATGATTGAGCTACTACACATCACTTACACTGATAGCATTTGTCTGTATCTGTGTATGCTTGTGTGGATACATAAGTGTGCTCCAGAAGTTCTACACACTAACATAAAAATGTTTTTTCTGTGCACAGGAATAATATATTCAATATCACAGAAAGCTACTAAAAAGTTGCTTGTAGTACAGATAATATGAATGATGATGATGATGATGACGATGAAGAAAAAGACAGAAGCTATGGGAGGGGAGGAAGATGGCAAAGTGGTTACAACTGTTGAACAAGTTGTATTAAAAGTCTTCACATACTACCTTTCATTTTATTTTACTACCTTTCCTAGAGGTTATGTTTGCATATAATGTTGACCCAATGAAGGATTTTTTTTACAACTTGATTATTAAATAGCCATAATAGTCTGATTCACATCTAATGTGAACAGATGGCTATAAATCATTAACTACATCAAGGCATAGCATTATTCATTAGCCAAACTTAGAACTTGTTACAGAAAAACTTTCTTCCTGATATCTAAAATTCCTAAAAATGAAAAGCAAGTTTTTTAAGGTATAATTTTTGACAATAGTATTCAGAATAAAATATAGATCACTCCTCTTCATAAGGTAAAATATGTAGTATCACTTTAAAACAAACTATGTTAGGAGCATGAATGTTATATTATTGGTTAGTATCTGTTTATGACATTTGGGAAGAACATTAAAAATTACAAAACCAAATTAATTACATTATAAGTATTTTGTAATATTTCCCTTTTTAATGGCTCCCTAAATGGTTGAAATGTTCAGTTCTTTAATACCTCTCTCCCATTTGTGTTGTTTATGGTCTGCAACTTGAAAATTTATTTTTTTCATATGAGAGAACAATGATCAGAATAGGGGAAATAATATAATAAGATTAATTAAAGACTTTCCATCTTTCTTGTTCAGCTGTAACTATTTCTAAATATCTTTTGGCATAATTTCATTTATTTAACTTTAAACCAGTATTTCTGTTCAAATTCACATGCAAGTACATAGAAAAATCCATTCAACATTGTTCAAACATTTTAACATTTAAAAGACCAGATTTGAATGCTAATCTTGTTCATGACTCTTAATGGCAAAAGATTCAAAATTAATTCCAGAGGGAACTGAAATGTCAGTTGTAGAAAGACAGAAAAAAGCCCTGATGGTTTAAATTGAGTCTGGCTTTTTAATATGATACAGACAAGGAAGAAAAGTGGTTGTATTATGTGGCTTCTAGAAGACATTATCCTCCAAACAAAGGATTCAGAAGAATACTACAAAAAGGTACAAATAGACCCTATTCAAATAAAACAGACTATATTTTATGGGAGAATAAAATTGGCCATTAAAAAAACACTTTTAAAATCAAACCAAAAATGTAAATGTATGTGATAGAACTCCTGATTGTGACAATTTTTCATCATTTCTATCCATTTTTATTGCATCTATCCATGAAATAAACATGCACCTTTTGAAATGGTTTAGATTTATATATTGTGTGCTATCTATAGTTCAAGAAAACCAACTGTACATACATGTCTTAAATTTTCCATAGTAATAAAAATTTCTTCAGTAGAAATTCCTCTGCTCCATTTCTCTAGCACCAGATTGAAGCAATTCCTTCAGATAAATAAATTTTGTAGTCATGGGAAGGTAGTCAATGGGTTAATGATATAGTTACTGTTAAGTTAAGAGAACATGGAATAGTATCATAAAACAGTTGTGTATATCAACTTGTCTTCTGCATCAAATTAACCAGGATTATGATGGAAGCCTTAACTCAAGGAGGAAAAATCTGGATTCATCTGCAAACTAGAATAATCAATTCTTAAATTAGTTATAATAATTTTCCTCTTAAATTTGGAGAGATTTATGTGTTGCAGGTAGCTATAACACGAGAGAATCTTAGGAGGAAGAGGACAAAGGGGGGGGGAGCTCACTTCTGGAAGGATCTTCATTCAAAATATAAATCTATATTTAAAATAATTAGCTGGTCAATGTTTTTCATTTATGTCAGTAAGACTAATGTTAAAATAAATTCATAAGTTATTACTATATTTGTTTTCCTGAGTCATTGAGTTTAATGAATACACTTTTTGGGAGAAAAATTACATAAAGTACTATGAAAAGGAAGCAGCAGAGGAAGATCTCAAATGAACATCTTGCTTCCAGTAATTTCCTATTCAAGGTCTCTAAGTACATTTGGTGAAATCAAATCTATTTACAATAGGAAAATGGAAGAAGGAAGAAAACACCTAGTTAATTATGAAATTAAAAAGAACACAATAGGATTAGATCTTCGAGAATTTGCATCCCCCAAGGCTGACTTTAGTGTTGGAGAAAAGTTGAATTGTTCCCTTGCTATTCTCCAGCAAAGATCTATTCATCCTGCTTTATGGATGAACAACATATGCTAAGAGGCTAACAGGCAGCACAATCAGATCTGGTCTCTGCTTATGTGAAAGGTAGGACATTGGTTGAAATTAAAAGTAAGGGATTCAGGCTAACTATTAAGAAATGTTTCCCAGTAGTGGGGAAAAGTCTGCTTAAAGAATGGATGGACTCCATTTTGATGCAGTTTCTCAGACAAGTCTAAGATGGTTAATTGTGAAGGATATCTTAGTGGAAGATAGGAGCGAGATGTCCTTAGTGACTTAAGGTACTTTCTTGCTCACTATTTTTCTTTGGACTTTGAAGAGCTGAACTTCTCCATATTTTTTTTACTGTAACCAGGTGACTAAACCTGTCTGTCTTTAATATCAGTGACTTTGGTAGGTTCTAATGGCCAAAACACAATGCAAAATTCACCAAGCAAGCACAGACATGAGTATGAAATATTTGAATATATTTGAAATGAATTCATTTGAAAGTTGAAAAGCTCCAACCCCCAAAAACTGTTCCTCATCCACCTGTGTAGTATTCCCTACATATTACATAAATCTGCATGAATGATAGCATTTGTCCCACTGCAAAATGCTTAAAAGAATGGGAAAAGATCAGTTGTCATATTCTGTTCACCCAGTGACTGTTCAACAGTGACTGTTCAAAGTTACCATGGCACTGAAAAAAGTGACTTATGACTGTTTTTCAGTTACGACCTTTCCAGCATCCCCCATGATCATGTGATCAAATTCAGATGCTTAGCAACTGGTTCATATTTATGAACCTTGCTGTGTCCCAAGGTCATGTGATCACCTGTTGCAACCTTCTGACAAGCAAAGTCAACGGGGAGGCCAGGTAATTGTTATTTATTAAAAGTATATATATGGCTGCCTGTGCTAGAACACATTCACATGTTCATATGTTATGTTATGTTATGTTATGTTATGTTATGTTATGTTATGTTATGTTATGTTATGTTAGACTACACTACACTACACTATGTTACGTTACGTTACGTTACGTTACGTTACATTACATTACATTACATTACATTACATTACATTACATTACATTACATTACATTACATTACATTACATTACATT
>JANHFO010003740.1:324234-336212 GCA_032468095.1 Pareas carinatus
CAGGCCCCGATAGGTAGACAAAAATGCCAAATCCAGTCTCAAAATCTGGCAGACTGTGCGATGAACAATAATAATAAGAAATTATTCAAATGTGTAATAGGAGGAAGGGGCAGGTGTTAAATTATATGATTATATAAGCATTAAGGGAAGATAAACGATAAGGGTAACCAGTTGGTGGATGCAGATTGGAATATGTGATGTATTTGTTTGTTATAATTTTTTTTAAAAACACTTCTTATATAAAAAAAAGAGAGACAAAGTCTGGATAGTAGATATTTTAGTATCTATAGACAACAGTATAGAAGACAATGACCTGGAGAAATAATAAAAACAAAAGACCTGCAAATGGCAATACAATGATTGTGGCAAAAGAAAGGAAAGATAAGTACTACTAATAATAGGTGTCTAGGATAAAATCTCAAAAGATCTAGAGCACCATTTGAACATTATAATTGACAAATTCAGCATTCAGTGAATTGCAAAAGACAGATTTACTTCAAGCAGCTTATATTCTTCCAGAATACCTTTAACACCATCAAACATCAACATCTGCCTATCCCAGGTTTTGGGTAGATAAAAATGCCAAATCCAATCTAAACATCAGACTGACTGAGCAACCAACCTTAATAAAAGTAATTGGCCAAAACCTCCTAAGATAATTGTTCTCACAAGCAGTTTCAAGAGATATGAGATTCTGGCCATTTCATGTTTAGAAAAATATATTTTAATTTTTTAAAAAAATCTACAGTATGTGAATTTATACAATGGTGCATGAAAGGGTTCTTTATTTTTGGCCAGCTGTTTTAATTAAAAAAATAATAAAGGAGTTACAAGACTACCAGATGTAATTTCATTACAATTTTAGCTTCACAGAAAGAGACAGAATTTAGCAAGCAGTGTATTAAAGTACAGTAGAATGTTGATTACATCCAAGTACAGTCTGCAATGAATCTATTTCTCAAGATTTCAGATTTGGAATCAGAGGATTCATAGCAATATATCTATTTGTTAAAGAGAATGAACACAAATGATTAATACATTAGTCTAATTTTCAGGTATTAGCTGCTTTGAACATGATCTCTCATATCAACTGGAAAGAAGAGAGTTAATAAAGGAGAATATTTGTAACTCAGGGATGAAATGAATTTTAATCTGCCTTTTCTTTCTGAAGGAAAGGTGTAATATAAATGAATACATGTTCTAGAGATAACAAAAAACAATTAATCTCATATTGTTTGTTTTCTAATCAATATTCAAGCTTCAAAGTATATCAGTTCTGAAATAATTTCCTGCCACAAATAACTTGAAAGGAATTTGGGGCAGTGACTCATCTAATTATAAATTGACCTAGATTTGATACCTTAAGATAAATCAGAAAAGGACAAGGAGTATTTCCTTGCATTCACCGAAGAAATGAAACTGTTGGAGAACATGGTAGCAGAATTTCTGATGGCTTCTGTCCAAAATTTCAATCTATTTTTAATTGCTAAAAGTTCTTAAAGCTGCAGAATTAACCACAGAATTGTAAAACCAATCTGCTAGGAAAGATTATCACTGCTCTGTGTTAGCAGGAGTAAGTCTCTGAAATGATATGAAATTTAAATGATACTAGTGTCACACCTAAAATCAATACATGAAAAACACTGACACATTCATTTGTGCTTCTGAGTAACAGCAAGCCAATAGTATATAAATGTTTCATTTGAAACAAATTTATTTCTAACTTGTTATATCTTTGCAATTATTATAGAAATTTTCCATTATGTGTTTGTTGTTCTGAACTGCTTACAGTAATAAAAGATTTTTAAATACATAAGCTATGTTTTTCAGATTCAACAGTAACCCTTCTGATAATGGAAAACTTCAGAAAGCAAACATTTCAGCCAAAAAACTCCTCTTGTGAGTGAGATTACAAGCAGCAAGTTACTATAGTTTGAGGTGGCATCAGGTCCCACTCCTTTAAGGGAGATCTTATCAAACATATTTCTCAGAATGCAAAACGGTTCTCTCCTGAGATCGAACCAACAGATGACTCAACATTTAATAAATCTGTAAAAATTCCTCAAAAGACATACTTTGAAACATGAGGGAATATTTATAAAGTGACTTACTTTGAATTATTAAATTAGCTGCATCTATTTCTAGGCTCACATAACTGCTTTTTAAATTGATTTTAGCTGTTTCTTTATCCTTTTACCATCATTTCCATCCTTCATGTCCCCTTTGGTTTCTTAGTTAAACCTTGGGTAGGCTTTGAGAAGTCAATCTTTAAAAATTCAATTCAGGAATTGGAAAATAAGTGGAGAAATCAACTTATTCAACTTTCTCTTTATTGACTTCATCTAACCATGTTGCCTATTTCTTTTTTAGAGCCATTATTACCACACCTTAGGTTTTGTTTGAACTAGCCTTTCCCAAGTTCAGTTATGCATTCTACAACTGTTAATCAATGACCATGAACTATAAACTTCTAGAGAAACCTAGATTAGGAGGAGTTGGGTTAGATTTTGTTTTTCTTGGTCAGGTGACATAGTATTTTAAGACCATACCATATATACAAAATTGGCAATGTTTTGCAAATCTTGCCTAAACTGCACAGCATAAGAAATTTTCCTGAGACTCTTAAGATTATAATGAACCATTACAATATATGGCCAATTTTTATCCCGCAGATTGGTATGTTTTTATTTATTAATTAAATTACATATTACACTACTCCCAAAATTAGAACTTTTTCCTCTTAACTTGGCAGAGACAATATACAGTATGAAATGGAAGAAGCCCTAACATTTTGCAGCTTTCTTTCACTAAATTAGGAAAAACATTGGAAAGAAAAGCAGGGCCTTTGAAGTTGCCTATGAACAAGTATCAATTGAACAGGATATTGAATAGGCACACATTTATCTGGTCACAGTTCCTTCTGCCACAGAGAGATAAACTTTATTTTCACCCCTCCCCTTTTTTGGTCCCTTTGACTCAGAGTTTTTGTCAAAATTCTGGGAAGCTACAGTGATGCCTCAACCTATTCATTTTGCTTCTTCTTCTTCTTCTTCTTCTTCTCCTTCTTCTCCAGTGAACTGTTCAGAGTTGTAGGCTTGATGACCACTGCAAAACCATGACTCAATCAATCAAAATCGCAAAGATGCATGGAAATGAAAAGAGAGAGAGAGAGAGAGAGAGAAAGAGAGAGAGAGAGAGAGAGAGAGAGAGAGAGAGAGATACAGAGAGAAATTTCTTTTGCTTAGTTTTTCTTTTCTGGAGTTTGCTGTTCAATTAGATTATTAAAAACGAGTAGCTTTTCAGTCTTTCATTTGTTTCAAAATGAATACACCCACCTATTCAGGAGCATCCACAGGATGTGATTGTAAAAAAAAGTTAAAATAGTGATAGCGATAGTATAATTGAAGTTCTGCCATTTTTATTGCCTCGATTCAAATAAAAATGGGCAGAGCTTTAATCCTGTCATCGTAGCCATTATCTTGGCTATAGCTTTAAACTTGCTCCCTGTATATAGAATTCTGAACCTCTGTACAGACATATAGAGTTAATGCTGTATATATATTTTTTCTTTACATATAATAATTTCTGAAACTACACTGAAAGAGCATTCATGAAAAGAGCATATTGATGTCAAAATGCATATTTTGCTGCATCCTAGCAGTGGAGTAGAATGACACTTGAAGAAAATCGATACTATTAGTCATGATGTCAGAATATCCTTAATACTTACCACTATGTTATATGTGAACCAACAAGAACTTTACAAAACTTCTCCACTTAGATTAAGGGATGCCAGTGTTGCTAATGAACTTCCACTTACGTTAACCAGCATGGCCAATAGTGAAAGATGATAGCGGTTCCAGCAAAGTGTTTTGAAGATCATACATTAGCCAATGCTTACTTAAATGCACATGCTTTTCATCTGTGAATGATGACACACTCAAAACTAAAATAATGAAGCTGTAGTCCCAAAAGAGCTGAATGGCACAATGTCGAGCAATATTGATCTAGTTAATCCTAAACTTGAAGAAACTCTCCTTTCTTGAAGGACATGATTAAATTCATTTATATAAAATAAAATGAACTTTAACATTTTCACAACAAAGCCAGTATTGCTTATTTCTAATTTTTTTAAAAAAATTCATTTCCATTTTCGATATGCAATGAACATACCTAATACTCCTACCTCCTATTTTCCTCACAATAACAATCCCATGAGTTGGATTAGGCGGAGAAAGAGTGACTAACTCAAAGTTACATAGCCAGCTTTCATTCTTAAACTGGGACTAGAACTCACAGTTTTGATTTCTAGATCAAATTTTAGACACTACTCCAAACTGACTCTCTATAATAATATTTTTATAATTTTTATAAATACATTCTTGATCACCCTGCTCCAATTAGGTGCCTTCCAGGTGTTCTGGACTACAACTCCCCAGATTTTAAGCAGCCACAAGTCAATGCTCTTGATGAACTGTGACTACATAGTAATGATGTGCGAAACCTTTGTTCCAGGGATGGTCTAGAGGTTTTCTGAAAACTAATCTGAACCAGAAGTGGTTCAGCCACTTATGTTGTTTTGGACATGCCATTCCAGTTGTTCCACTCCCTAAATGGCAGGTTTTGCACATTCTAAATACATAGTAAACCAGTTTAAACAGAATAAAGAATGAATACAGGAAAATACATAATCGTATTTTTTTTACTGAACAAAATAACAAGTAAAAATCATGGTGTTATAGTCTTTTGTTTTTTTGAAAAACAAGAACCATAGATGTATTGATATGAAATGTAAACGATTGTGTTTATAAAGATGTTATTTGAGAAAGTGAGTGAACAACTTGAAACCTGAAGCTGCAGATAATACACTACCGTGAACCAAGTGCTGCTACTGTGGTATGTGTGTAGACATACAAATGTTAAATTTTGTTCATGCAAAATTTTAAGAGTTCAGGGTAAATTTCCATTTTCCATTATTTTATTGGGACTTTGTAAAAAATATTTCCCCCACTGTGAGTAGGTAAGGGTTTTATTTTGTTGTTAAAGAAAATGTGACTCTGAAAGGCAGTCAAATTTAGGGCAATGCAATTAAATGAATCAGTTTCCCTTATGCAACATAAACATTTATTTCAATACTAAGGATTATTTTACAACTCAGTGGAAATATGCAGCAAGGCAATCTATTTCCATCATCAGGATGACAAAAAAGCACTCTCAACATCCACAAGAGCCTGCCTTGTGTTAGTGATAAAAATATATATATTTATATATATATTTATGCAGCTACTATGTGCATTAAACAATATCTCTACACAAATTTGTAAGGACTGAAATATGCTTCATGTTTTTTCCAGAAAAGGAGAGCACTGGTGCAAAAATACTGCTCTTAGAGAACTGGGAAAACATGACTTAGCTGTGGGTATACTGGTTTTTTTTAGGTTTCCTGTATTCCAAGGATGTTCTTTTTTCCAATATCAATCACGTATCTGCCACTTCTATTTTTAGACCACCTTTCTGGGATATAAACAATGCCACCAAAGCTAGAAGTCCAATCCTCTGTACCAGATTCTTCTGCAAGAGGATTCTCAAAACTTAAAATGGCAGCTGCAACTATGTGATTGAAATCCCACCTCTTTTTATAAGCACTGTACCTGTGGTGTAGTCACCTTCTGGAATTTTTTTTATAACCTCCTTCCATGAATGCCCTGTGTGCAATTATTCAGAAATAAGTCCCACTAAGCTCAATGTGATTTATTTTTAACTGATGCATAGTCATGCACCCCAATTTCCCTCCTGTGAATATTGAAATTGAATATTAGTCCAATTTCACTATTTATTCCACTTGGACAGCCTAATTTCACCACAGTAAAAAACATTCTTGCTTCTTATTTGCTTTTCTAAAACCTCAAATCTGTCTAGTGCTTCGTAAATTATACAACTATAGTTGTGATTAACCAATTACAGTTTAAACTTATAGGTTTAAGAATACAAGAAACATTTTTCCTATTTCTGATTATATTTTATAGCTATGTATTGGAAAATCAAAGTGATAGTACTCACGGAAGTACAGAAAATGTCTAAACCTATGTTATTTGCATCAGGTTGATCTCACCAGCAGATTAATCAATTATGGGATTGCCTCAAGGCATGAATAAAATCCTTATAAATTAAAAACAAAACTACTTTGTTGCATCATACTGTAGGGAAGCACTCTTCTGAACTAAAGCTGTTGGTACATTTTCTAGATTATTCTATAATATCTTTTCTTGAAATAAAAAACATGGCAAATGTGTTCTTTTTTCTCAGATTGTAGGTGTTTCAGAGGCATGTTTCTGAAATATTGTATGCCAGATAACTCTGAAACAAAACACTCTGTAAAGGGTCATCATTTGCTCCCCTCCCCTTTTGTGTTTTCTCCGGTAATCCAAGCTATTTTCCTCAGGTTACAGCAGCTTCAAGTTCCTTTTTATAAAATGTGAGGCAGAATAAACTTCTCACACCAGTAGGCCAGTACTGGTGATTTGTCACAGAATAATCCTAGCATTGCTCTGATACAATGAAGCCTTCCTTCTCACCAACTGGCTCCACTTCAGCATACGAGGGGTGTCCAGATCCTCTCCGAAATTTCATTGCAGGCCATCGACTTGGGCGACGCTAGAATAGAAGACATGGCACAAAGAATTCACAGTACTGGAATTTTTCTGTATTTCTATACAGGTAGTTCTCAACTTACAGTCACAATGGAGACCAGCACTTTGTTGCTAAGCAAGGCAGTTGTTAAATGATTAGTATTTGATTTTAATGACCTTTTTTTGCCACGGTAAAGTGTATTATTAAAGTTTTTTAAATGAATCAAGAAGTTGTTAAATGAATCTGGTTTCCCACAGATTTTGCTGTCAGAATCTCTTGGGAAGGTCACAAATGGTGATCACATGACTCCAACTGTCATAAATTATATGTTGTTTGCCAAGTACCCAAATCTGACTGCATGGATGCTGCAAAACAGTGGTAAATTGTAACTTTTAAAGTGCTATTGTAACTTTTAAAGTGTTGCTAAATGAATGGTTGTAAGTTGAGTATATGTGTACAGGAAAAAAAAATATCTACAGAAAAAAATCAAAAAATCACTTTTAAAGATAATAAAGGGAAGACTAGATATAGTTTAATCAACAAGAAAACATTAGAATATGAGTTCTATATACAAGTGAAAAGAAGTGATAGGGAGGGAAACTCATCAATTTATTCAAATACACCAGCAAACTTTATCCTTTTAAAAAAAGAGACCGAATCGAGGCCCTGATGTGAAGATTTCATCGCTAAAGAAACAAGCTTTTTCCAAGAGGTTGAAGGAGAAATAATTTGATAAATAATTTGAGGGAGAGGGAAGTCAGTGAAAGGATTATTTTTTGCTTGTTCAATTTTAGAAATATTTTCCTTTTGTTGACGGGAGTGGGTAACATATATCACATTATCAATTTGTCAAATACTCTTTTCATCAGTTCCCCGCATCGTATCTCTTACCTCTAACCAAGTAGCCCAATGCCAAAATAGTATTCCTAAAGATATTGTGTATCTGTTTCTTGCTTTTTCAGTATTACTCCAGTATTGAATTAAATGCACATTTGTCGCTCACCTGCACTCCCCAGATATTCTGAAGAGCAATGTTAACAGATATATGAATTGAAATTAGGAGAGTCCAGCTGAATGTATCATGAGATTGGACAAGTTTCACTTCAGAGTCATATGAATTATTTCTATATGACTGTGTTATGGTATAAACATGATAACTAAATAAATGTACTAAATTTACATTTGTCAGTAAGATCATAATCACACCCAGAACTCATGCCAAACTATTTCCAAGTTGAATCAAAGGCTGGATGTGGGATGGAAAGAAGATTGTTTTCTGCAATCATGCACAGAAACCAGTCATTCTCCAAAAGCTGTCTTTGTAACACAATGTTCTGGGGAAAATGTCATGATCAGGTGTCCCATGCTTTACCAGTTCATGATATACTCCCTGCTACTTATCACATTATTTTAACTAAATGCCCTCATAAATGTAAATTTAGCACAAATAATAACAACATGTCAGGCAAAAACAAAGGCTAATATTAGCTGGTGTCTGAAAATATTGCACTCTTTCAGGGCAGATGTTGAGCCTTTCTCCTTGCTGTAGGCCAGGGGTGTCAGACCCACTGTCATTGCCCCCTCCCCCTCCGCGATCACCCGTAAAGCCCCCAACCTCCCCATGTCCCTGACGATTCTCGAGGACACCCCCATGGACCCCCTAGATCCCACTGTGAACCCCTTCACAGTGCCGCTGATGGCCCCCCATGACCAAAGACCCCCTACCTGTGCCGTCGCCCCCACATCCAGCGAGTGCCCCGCTTGTTGCCATTTCCAGCCCACAGGTCGCGTGCCGCCTATTTGACATATGTGCTGTAGGCTGTAGATCAATTATGGGAAACACAATTTACCTCAATGAAGAAGAGACTGGCTGCAGAGGTAGGGTGGTGATACATATAAATAATCACAAGGATTGCTGCAGCTACTATCAGAACCAGAATGAATATTCCAACAATTAAGCCAGTGTGAAGAGTGGCACTTTTCTTCTCTTCTGTGCTGTCATCTGTAGAGGCTGTGAAAAAAATAAGGATTAAGCTTGGCACAAATTCATTTCAGCTCTTTTATTTTCCTCATATACAATAATCTGTTACCTTGACAAAATGAGGCATGCCTTTTTCTGTGCTAAATACTTATAATATCTCTGCAAAGACAATTTCCAGATATCTTATTATTTCTAGATTAATAAACAATATTAACGTCCATTTCAATTCATGTCACTTCAAATTAAATCATGCAATATCTTCATCTTTTGTTTCCTAATAATATATAAAAAAGACCCATAGATGTGCACTATTATTTTGATAGCTAAATGTCATTATCAAATCTCATTGCTTCTGAGAAGAATCAATAAAATTTGAGATGTACAAATTACCATTTCTCAAACTTCTGTCTTACTTTGGAGCATATGGGTATTACATGATCTTTCAATATTTTTGTCTGACAAGAATCCAACTAGCATATAAAAATACTGCTAAAAGCAGCAATTCTGCTAAGTTTTACAGCATTGTGTACCATAATGTGTATTAGTAAAAGAATACAAACACCTGAGGAAGTTTTGTCGTATAGCAAACCTATCTCTAAAATTTCCAACTATGATTCTGGTTAATTTGGTTGCTGTTTAGTTACTTAAGAGCAGTTAATCAGTTAGCTGTTTAGTTATTTAGTAGCTACTGCCAAATAGCAGATGGCCAAGGTTAATTTGGATTTTGCAAATTCCCAAAATAACATTAATATCAACTTTTATTTATTTGTTACACAATCAAACCCTACTGGATAAATAAATAAATTCCACAGATAACTTGATTGCTGCATTTACAACCTTCATAGATCTATAAAACAAAGGAAATCTGAAATAAAATAATAAGCAAATTGTTGTTTGCTTAACAACCAGGCTGCTTTTGTGGTCACTAAATTAGAACTACCCCTGTTTCTTAAAATGAGCTTCCAGAACCCCTTAATCCCTCAAGCTCCTCTGAGGAGTGTACAAAACCAAAACTATTTGCCATCCTAGGTTGAAAAATAATATAATATAATCCCACAAACAACCATAAGAAGCAAAAGCATTAGTTTTAATTTTTAATACAGTAAATAACAATAAATAGAACCCACACAAGCAAAAGCCTCTGGGGGATTTTTCATAATAAAAAGTGGGAAGGGATCCTGAGAGAACTTTTTTTAAAGAAACTGCACTAAGATATACAACTCAAACCCCTTCACACTGTACAAGCACATCTAATCAAACCAAATTTTCCGTGTTCATTATAGCCTAAATACCAATTATGCAAAGATTATAGAATTAGCTAGAATAGTACAGACAGCGAATTCTGATAATTTGCTACTGACTCAGAGTGATTATTTTATGTTCCGTTGTTGAGTGGTTACACATTTTACTAAAAAAAGTCAAAAATAGTTTTTTATTTTTCTCTAATGTAAGAACTTGAATCTGCTAGTAGAAAATGTACATAAAAAGATCATCCTGGATAAATTTCATGGAATAATAAGGATTTAACCTTCTAATGCGCATTGAGACATATTAAAACAGTTTATTCATTTGACTAGATTAAATTGCTTCAAAACAAGGATTACTAATCTGTGAGGTGTTTTTTTCCCAGAATGAATATTTCAGCACTTTCCCCCAGTAGAATATTTTAAAAAGCTTTTTTAAATAGAAATAGTAAAACAGTATCAAAACCAAGTCATGATTTATTGACGTGAAAAGTACTGTTTTCCATAGAACCATAGAATGAAAAACAATGGAAATCACCATACAGACAGCAGGGATAACCCCTCCCTCCCACCATGCTTTGTGCCTTGATTTCACAAATGTGGCAGAGTCATTTCCCACCAGTTTGTGATAGGAAATACAGGAAAAATGTAGTGTATGCTTTAAAATAGGCATATTGGTTAACAAAGTTTCTCAAAACTTTACTCCCCCTAAAATAGGAGGTAATATGTTTTCACCCACTTTCTTAGTTCCTTGGTAGTGCTTAGTGCAGCCATTAGTTACCAAAACGATGCGACGTAGAGTCTATGGCGAAGGTGAAAGAGGAGAGGAGCTAGGTTGGAGGGGAGCATAGTGCACAATGGGTGGCAGAAGATAGGGTAAGCCGCTGGAAGACCTGCACCATGCTGCATTTAGGCTGCTGAAGCTGGGGAAGACAGTTGGGCGTGTGTGTGTGGGGGGGAAACCAACAACTATGGGAGAGTGCAGGGGGTTGCCAATGGCCACGGGGGAGAGTGTGTTACCATGTTGGCACTTTCCTATAAATAAATTGGGTTGCAGTTTAGAGACTCGGTCTTTAAAAGGTTTGCCATCACTGGTCTAGATTAAGATAGGATAGATAATAATATTAATAAATAAACAGTCAAAGAGGTTTGCTTCAGTGATTGAATATGTGATGTAAATTATGATACTGACTATATTAAGCATAATCTCAGAATATCTTGCATAGTATTATAGCATAGGTAAGTGGATAAAATACTAGATCAACTTGATTTTATGGAATGGCACTTAAGATTATTTTTTCATGTAATCTTAATGCAAAAAAATAGCAGCTCTTACCTCCATTATCTTTTAGGTGTAGAGCTATCTTGGTATCATCTAGAAAAAGAAATTAAAAGCTATTAGAGAAAGGAATTTTATCTAAACATGTAAGGCTATGTTTATATAGCATTTTACATTTACTTAGTATTTATAGCAGTTTACAAATACTGAAAGCATTTGATCCACAATCATAATGGGTTATATGTTTAAAATGATTTTAAACAAATGTGACACTCTTGATTCAAGCTGCTTGAATAAGAGTTGAAAGAGTAGGTCTATGAATCAGTGAGGAATTTAAAAATGGTTTCTATAGTAGTTTCTTTTTGCACTAAAGGTCTGGCCCTATAACTGTTGACTATATAAATTACACAAAACTATTAATTAGAGCTTATGGTCTTTCAAAGTCATTAGTGAGATTTCTCTCTAAAACTGCTATATAGATCAAAAGTTTCTGAATTATACTATAGCCAAAAAAAAGCAATATTAGAAAATGGGTTTAGGGAAACATGATAAGCTAAGCTGATGTGGAGATTTCCCCCCCCCCCCATTTTCTCTTTTTCAATTGGGAAGAGGGCAAAATTGGAAGTCAGGACAAAAATGTTTGAACACTTGAAAAGAAATTTATCGAGGATTCGACTTCCGGTCCTAGAGGCAACAGGACGTGGGTGAGCTAGCTCTGCCTCCCACGCCTGAAACCCGCTCTCTGGGGGGCCCTTAGGGGCCGGGCAACCCCTGATTGGGGAGCCCGCCGTTTGAGGGCGGCTCACCAGGGGCTACCGGCCGAATTTCAGGGCCGGGGGGCCAA
>JANHFO010003740.1:370264-382126 GCA_032468095.1 Pareas carinatus
TTGCATGAATACTCTGATTCCTACACGGGAAAAGACCCAAAAAACCCCAGAACTACATATATATATATATATATATAATAAGTAGTGTTGAAGCAGAAATAGTAAGTGAAGATCAGCACAACTTTTAACAAAAAATAACTATTTGATATTGTACATATTATTTTTGCACTATCAGACTTTGAACATACATCTTTTTGAAGAATCAATTTACAAATCTGTTTCGCTGTTAATAGAAGAGAAATTTTGCTAATTTCTATTATTGGCAGGAGAGGTCAACTGCTATCCCATATTCTACATACTATTTCCCACCTCTCACATTTTGTGGTCTCCAGGGCTAAAACTGAACTTCCATGGAAGCATATAGAATTTTGGTGCTATGACTTATTCACAAAATGAATACTCAAAATAGCTTTCCAGAATTATTTTTAGCAAATGTTACTGCAAATGCCAGCTCTATTTCCTCAATAACATTCTACAGCCCAGGGAGAAAAGAAAGGAAGGAGTTATGACTCCTGACAAAATCTGAGTTGCCTGCCCATTTTCTAATGCAAATATTGTACCATGTTTTTGTTGGAAAAGACAATTCTAAATCTTTTTCCAGCACTTTCACAGATGTACATTTCTAGTTTAACATACTATTTTGTTTCTTTTTTCTCCCATTATAATACCTAACTCATAGTTCAAAAGTGGCTAATGTAATAATCTTTCATATGTCCCTAACTGATGAAACCATCTGTTTTCAACTATTTAACGTTTAGTCTGTACAAATAACTGAAATCCCAGAACAAATAATTTCAAGATTTTGTAAGTGTTCATATGTCTTTAAGATGTTTATGCCACCTCAGATCTTATTTCCCTTTAATAGGTTTGACAACCTCAACTTGAAGAAACTAGTTTGCTCATTGGTTCCCCCCCATCCCATTTTGAGTCATCAGTGGTAGGAGGGGCAGCTGCTACAAATATACTGTTACAGAATTCTGGTGAGCAAAATAGATGGAATGAGGGATTGATTTATCACTCCTCAAACTATAATTCTGAACATTCCTGTTATTTTTCATACATTAGACAGAATTCCAAAAACTGCTTTATATGTACTCAAGCTTTGGTACACCCCAAGGACTGTTTTTAAAAAAAATAATTTTGGATAGCAGAATCTAACTCCATTCTTATTCATGGCTTGGAAATACAATATCCAGAAGAGGAGATGATGATGATGATGATGATGATGATGATGATGATGATGATGATCCTTTCAAGTGTATAAGTCTTCTCTTTTATCCCATGAAGCAGTGAACATAGAATAAACACATTTTTATTTTTATAAAATAAAAAACATTAACAACAAAAAATCCAGGTCAACCTTCTTATAAACACAAAACACTTACAACATTTCCCAAATTAACAGCCTGTCTTTAAAATCTAAGGAAGAAGTAAGTCCTTATCCATATCTGGGGGCAGAATTAGATATTTATGGTAGATACATCATAACTGAAAAAGTCTGCTTACTAGATCTCATCAAGTAACATTGCCGCTCTGAGTCCATGGAGAGGGACGGCATATAAATATGAAAAATGAAATAAATGAATAAATAAATAGTTTCAAAGAAAGGACCTGGAATAAAACCACTTAGCCAGATGTGGTGGGGACAAGTAATGTTATCCCATGCCATGTAAGATTTTAAGGGTGACATCTAGCATCTTGAATTGCACCCAGAAGCCTACTACAAGCCAATGTAGCTCATGTAGCATTGTAGCATGGTTGTTGAATCATAGTTGATTGGATTTTTGGAGTGAGTGGGCGTGCCCACATAACTCCTCTCCTGCATGAGCTGCACTGGCTACTGGTGGTCTTCCGAGTACGCTTCAAGGTGTTGGTTACCACCTTTAAAGCACTCCATGGCATAGGGCCTAGTTACCTGCAGGACCGCATTCTACCAACGGATACCTCCTGCCGACCCACACGCTCCCACAGAGTGGGCCTCCTCAGGGTGCCAATGCCGACCAATGTCGGCTGGCGACCCCCAGGGGGAGACACTTCTCTGTGGCGGCACCCACCCTCTGGAACGATCTTCCCCCTGAAATACGTACTATCACTGACTTTCAGATCTTCTGCCGTGCCCTGAAAACCTTTCTAATTCCAACTGGTTGGTTTGGCCTAGCTTTGTCCCATTCCTCCTGTTTTAATTTGAGTTGAAATTGGTTTTTAAATATTTTAATGGAATTTTATGGTGTCGGATGGATGTCATTTTTTACTGTTTTCCCATCATTTTAATCTGGCCGTATATAATGTTCTTAATTCAGTTTTATTTTGTTCTGTGTTTGTACTGTGTTTTTATCTGGCCTGTTAGCTGCCCTGAGTCCTTCAGGAGAAGGGCGGGTTACAAATAAAAATATTATTATTATTATTATTTTAGGATACTATTTTTTTAACTATATCACATAATTCTTGCTGGAATGCTACAGATCCTCCTCCTCTCAAGCATTCTCTTCAAGATTTCTCATTTTGGTGCTCTCTAAATGGTTTGAGAATACAACTCAAATAAAGGAAGATGCCTTCTTTGTTGTTGATCTCATCATTTGGGACATTTCATCCCCAGAGATGAGGTGAACTCTCACACTTCTGGTTTTGTTTAAGAAGGTTAAGATCTGGCTCTGCCAATTAGCATGGGCTTCTTAGAGTGTTATGCAATCCAGGAGATAGCTGGTTGATCGAGGGCATTCCTTGTAGCTTTGTGAATTTTTAAACCGATTTTTCCTTTTAAACCTGTAAATTTTAGTCCTGTTTTAATTTTGCTTTTAATCGAGGTTTGTATTATTTATTATTTTGTCCATAATCCCCCCCCCAGAGTTACTTTGGTGATATGAATAATGGAGAAGCTCAATAGATAATGAACAAACTAACAAAATCTATCTATCCATCAATCCAATGATTTACCCATCCATCCTTAGTATTTACAGTCAGCTTGGTTTCTGCAATGATATATACAAATCATATAGTCAAAAGTAGAAAAAATGAGCATGAAAATGATATAGCTTGGACCTCAATAGGTTTACTTTGTTTTCAAATCTGACTAAAACAGTATAGTGTAGGAATGGAGAAATGTATAAAACTTACTTGAAATTAACTTAAGTTTTATTAAACAGACACAAATGCTCAGGGAAATAAAACGAACTGAGAATTTTGCCACATATCTTCATCAGAGAAAGACAAGAAATGATTTGGTATTATTTGTTTTTTTATTTTAAGTAGCCACCATAAAAACTAGAAAGCCTATCTAAAAACAAATATACTACCATTTCACCCCCTCCAATCTAGACTCCACAAAATTAGTACCTACAAATATAATTAGTATTTATATTACATTATTGGTGTAACTATTATTCTTTGTTGCACCAGCAAGGAATGTTAATTTGAGTTCTATTTCCACCACAGGCCTGAAATTTGTATTCAATAATGTATCTCTGGGGATTTTCAAATGTCTTTATAATTTCATCAAGATTAATGTTGGAAAAGAAAAAGATAGCAATGATTCCACATCCTAAAGACAATCTTAGAATGTTTAGCTAAGAAAATAATAAGTTTGGTATTGTTCTTGAGTTTGGGAAAGAGTTGAAAAAACAATATCCTATAGCTTTTTATATCGCCTTTGTCCCAAACCATCTAGATTTCTTTTGCTTGACTAGTATTCCATTTCTAAAATGTTGTGCTAGGCAAACAATGCTCACATTTGCAATATCAATATACAACAAACACTTATGTGATTGAGCTTGGACAAAGATGCTAGGTGGCTGAGAAAGTTGGGGAAAAGGTTTCATTTGATTCACTTCACAATATTTTAGAATAAAAAGTCTGGATTTAGGCTGTTACGTAACCTATGATTCAGATTTATAGTTGTGGCAGTGGCCTGCAATGAAATTGGGCCTGACACCCCTGATCTAGAATAATTTATTAAGGAAACAGCATCCAAATACTTGAATATTCAGAAATAAAGTATGATAAATAGGATTTGTTTAAGATAAATTTAGAGCTGTAACTTGGAAATATCACTGTGTATATATTCAGTCTCCTGCATGTACCAACTTGAAGGCAATTCCAAGTATTCAATTTGGCACACACAAATTGTAGACAAATGGTAGACATGTGAACCTCCCTCTATGATGCTTAGAGGCATATACACACAAATTCTCATACACTACAGAAACAAAAAAAATTAAATATTCATATAATATATTCATTCAATATTAAAAAAATTTCCATTCTGAATATTTTCCTGCTGTTTTCTGAGCAAGGCTTTTCAAAAGGGGTTTGGCCTTCCCTCCTTCACAGGGCTGGCAGAAAGTGAGTGGTGACCGAAGTCCATGGCTTTGTGCCCGGGACAGGACTACAACAGGACATGATTTTCTGGCTTCTAACTTAATGCCTTAATCATGACAGCAAAATGGTCCTCATAGTCAATATTACTATATTTAATCATATAATACTATGCAAAAGCATTTGAAAAAGTATATATTTATTTCCGAAGGTGAGCCTCCAAATTAATGGGAGCATGCAGATTAATTTGAGAAAGTATTCAAGGAACAGGAATATAGAAGTTCTTGCAGTATTTTATGGCACCAACCACCATGTGACCCCCTCTATTCTTTCCATGCCAGATGTGGTTTATATAATCAGATGGTACATTATAAGCAGTGGGAAAGTTTCTGTGTTTCCTTCCAAGTGAGTGCTATGAAATTACAGGGTACATGCTAGTTTGTTTCCACTTACTCACCTAAAGGGCAGGTTGCAATGTAGTTATGGCTAGAATTAACAAAAGGTAATTACAAAATGCCACTGTATTACTTTTGCCACAAAACCCCATTTGCTTTCCATGCAAAGAAAACACTGGTTTCCATGAAGTAGTAGAGAACCTCCCTAGACAGGGGCCCTAGTGAAAGTGGGGGATGAGGGAAGGTGGGTACTCTGCCAATTTGTTAAGCAGAGACTCTTGCTTATATATTGTAAAAGGTCTATTTATGTTAAGGACATGTATTTATTTTATTATTTTTATTACTTGACTTTTATGCTCCTTCAATACAGAGGAACTCTGGGTGGTTTACATTTCTTTCTTTTAGTAAGAATATTAAAACAACAAAATAACCTCACAAAAGAACTCCCAATAAAAAAAAATTTTTTAAAGAAAATTATGGTCCCTGGGGAGCAATTCCGATCAATGGCTGTAGCTGTTGGAAACCTTCTGAATCCTCCCTTATGCTATTAATTGTTGGCTGCTTTTTGGTTTAAGATTTTCTTGCAATCAAAAAATATCTTTTTATAGTTATTCTATTGTATTCTAGACTTTTTTTATTTGCCTTGAATCATAATTTGGATTGATTTTTTTAAAACTGCTGAAAATTGTAAGCGAACATAATTGCCGATAGCAACTGGATTTTTCTGCTGCAATTCAAGGCAGCATTATCATAAAATATTGGTTAAGTCTGTTTTGCTACACTTTAAGTTACATTAAAATCTAAGTTATATTGTCCTTTATTTCTATTAATGCTCCTTGTTTACTTCAGCAACGATTTCTAAATATTTTTTTCAAACAGATTTATTGTTTAAAAATGTATACTGTATAACATTTAAAAAATCCTTAAAGGTACTTGTTGATTTCTTTATCTATTCATTAAATATATGAGTATATTCCTCTTCTTCTAGTCCCAACTATAAATTTATGAACCATATAGAAGCCTAAATATTTGTTTTTAATAGTTAATTCTGCATATTCTTTTTTTGAAATGTTACAGATGGATTTGAGATCAATGATCAGTAGTTTCAGGTAGTTTCAGATGATTTCTTCAATGTGATTGTCTAGTCATCTCTATTCATCACCACTATGATTCTTCTCTGTAGTGTATAATGGATTGATTGATAACATCCTTTGCTTTTCATTTTAAAAAAGCATAAAGATTCATTAAATGTGTTGTAATTAAAGTTTGTTTCATAATCTATTTTCCCACTTTACATTTTTAATAAAATCCTTCAACACCAAAATCCACCTCAAGGAAGAGTTATCTCTTTCATTCTTCTTTTTTCTTGCTCTTCTTCAGTCATTTGGTAGCTTCTATACATCAGAGTCAACCAGTATTTTTTTTTTGTCAATAATCTTTATGCCTTCATCGCCTTTTTTGGTCTTCGGTACCAATCCTTTTTTTTTAATTCTCAAATAATCTGCCCTTTCTTCAGCTCTCACATGCAATGAATCAATCCTTATGGTTGAAGTGTTGACTCAAGGAATTGGAATAAACCTATACCTGATCTGCAGTTATAGATTGTTGTTTGTATTATCTCATAATGTGTACATTATTTTCAGCAAAAGAATAAATTATGATATAATAAAATAATTTGGTTTATGCATTTAGTGTTATTTTTATATTTTCCAAGCATTTAAAGTAAAGTTTTGCTAAATTATCTTTGTCAACACCAAAATCATGCACTAGTTTTACCTGTCAATAAGTATGATTAAGATATTAAAAAATAACAAATATTTTCATTCAATTAACTCCTATCTTGAAACTGATTTTGGACTGCAGACTTCGATCTTATGTGTTCCCCATTCTCTGCTCCTCCCTATTTTGTACAATTGAATTCCACAATTGTTTATAGAATTTTAGAGAATTTGAAAGCTTTTTCCCACTTCTTTGGTCATTTTCCACTTATACTTCTGTTAATTTAATCATAGATAAAAAGATATGTGTTCTAGGTTACAATTTTTTAATATAATATTAACAAATCGATCTTCACCCCATGATATTTGAATTTCAGTGCTGCTTGCTCTTTTGAAAGCATTCCTAGAAAATTAAATCCATGAAGCAAGGAAACTGTCTCTGTGTGTCACTTTAACTACAGAAGCTATTTATGTGAGAAACTGCCATATTAGAAGTATTATCAGATCACTTCCATCAAAGTGAAAAACTAAACACTGTGCAATTTGCTGAAATTGAGTATGCATCAAATATTAACCAAGTGGCTGCTGTTACCTTGTGTACACCCCAAAACCTTCTTATCTAAAACATGCAGATGAGAAAATAAAAGTGTCTAGAAATCAATTACATTTAATAATCTTGCCATTTCATGTTGCCTCCTATCTTTGAAAAAGATTTTATGGCAAATAAACACACATATGTTCCTTCTTAGTTTATACGCTGTTGACAGTTTGCCCCATATAATTAGTTGTGTAGAAATCAACTTGCATTGAAGTGTTCAAAATATAAACTCCAATATAGGAAATATGTGAAATGTTTTAAAGAAGAAATAGACATTCATAATGTTCATGATTTAGACTACAATTAGGAAACTCACAAAATTAGTTTACATATATTTATTGAGAAATGATGTGCCAAGGAATCCAATTTTAGTTTCATCTAGTTAGTCCATTTACTTCCATAATTAACATCCATATGTTTAATTTTTCATTGTTTTGTTTCCATCACTGAAAAAGTAGTATTTTCATTTTTATCACTATGATTCCATGGAAAATCAAGCTTTTGATGTATGTGAACATAGAATTTTATCCATACTAGACTTTAAGTAACTTTACTATTCATTCAAGACATCAAGACCTGTTTCATTACAGTAAACTGGAGCAAAGGCCTCCATGTTTAGTGTAATATGAATTTAAAAAGTGTAAATTTACATTTTACAGAACCAATTTTAGACTGGCAAATTGCATTGCTTTCTTTTTTTCACATTGTTTTAATTTTTCCTCCAAAGAGAAAAAAATATTTCCTTCTACAAAACAAACAAACAAACAGAAGAAGAAGGGACAGAAGTGAGGTAGTTTGTTCAAGTCTGCTTGATGGATTTTTGACAGGAGGGAAATTTCAACCTGGAAGCTCCCGGCTCAAACTTCTTTGCCTATCAGGGATGAGCACCCTGGGAGAGTTTCTCTACACTCAGCAACATATCGTATCTACTGATATGGGTAAAACACAGGTGGATGGACATAATGAAAAATACGATAGGTTAGATAGTGTGGACAAAACATTTCCATTTCCATAGTTTGTAATACAAGAGTAAAGAGTGGGTTATGTAATGAAGCACTTAGGTAGAAGCAGCCTTGTTAGTATTAAGTCTAACTGGCTCAATAGTTCTTGATCTGGGGTCCTTGAATGGATCGATTTCAGAGGATGTATGAATTTGTATTAGAAAAAATACATTTCACCTTTAACTTTTACTTCCTTTCTCTCCACTTTCTTGGAAAACAAAAACTGCTGCTTTCTTTCTGCTATGTGTCTGTCTCTGTCTCTAATTGCAGAGTGAGTCTTTTTTATTGTCTTTGTATCCTGAAGGGACTCTTTGATAGCTAAACAGAATTTTTGCTCATAAGAATAGAAGGGGAATACTGCAGACTTTGAGCTGACATTTTTGTATTGGTTCAGTGGAAGTCTTCTATCAGTTTTTTGCTAGACAATTTAGATCCTATTTTCATATTATTTTTCAAAAAATCAAGTAACTACAAAAATTTAAACATTTTCCCATTATAGCTTATGATTGAATCTTTTATCTAATCCAATCTCAAAATGCTTTAAATCAGAGGTAGCCAAACTTAGACCCTTTATGGCTTGTGGATTAAAACTCCCAGAATTCCTCAGCCAGCATAGCTAAAGGTCTAAGTTTGGAGCATTGCCTTTGAATTTCATAATTGAACTGAATCTTGTCTGATTTTCACAACACTAGTGAACATGTGAACATGGCAGGTCATTAAGACTGCCTGTACTAGTGATAGCAAATCTTTTGGGCTCGGCATACCCAAAATTTGGAAATCACCTAATTCAACTCTGTTGAAATATCACTTTTCCCCAACAAGGTCACCCTGAATAGCAACATTTGCTGGTGGTGCCAAGGTGGTCTCTGAGGCCTTTGAAAATCATGCGAGAATGGAGATTTCTTTTGAAAATAATTGTTGGGTGTTGGTGAATGCTGGCATGTCACTAGAAAGTTGTGGCATGTCATAGATTTGCACCACTAGATGTATACAGTATAGAAACTATCTCATGTACTTCAATTTGCAATCACTTTGGCTGTTTTTTGGTCATTAGTGTTCTTTATTCAATTTTTTGCATTATCAAAATAAATAATGAAATTGTTTGGGGAAGTTTCCACAAAAATGAGCACTGCCCATTGGACCACACTATACAATATATGATAGCTGCTTTTCCTTTCAGTATTCCTGTAAGTTATTAAATATTTTGCATTATTCCATTATTTCATTATTCAGCTAGATTCAAGGCATGTGTTATTGTGGCAATTAAATTCCTAAGCTCAAATATCCTTTTAGCTAACTTATAAATTATTTACTAAGGAGCTTCTTTATCCCAAATAAGCTGGAGATCATGTATCATGATTATGTGTAATTTCCTTCAATTTTTCACTTACACTAAAAATCCTGGGCTGAAATAGTATCTGCTCTGAAGGCTTCCTGTGAGCTTTGCATAATGTAGAATTTGAATCTAAGACCAGATGCTGTAACTGAACCACTACTTCACACTAGTGCCTATATATTTTATAGTGACTCCCATATTAAAATTATTCTGCATCTACACTGTTCTCCTTACTCATTCTATTCCCTAGAATGAAGTGCCACGTTGAAGTAGCATGTTATCTCACACCAACGATGTGTTAGCTGATGTTAGAGGGCCATATGCAGCCTGCCAGGCTTTATAGCTTCCAAAAATTGATATAGAAATGTAACTTTAATGGTGACAAAAATGATAATTATGGAGACCACTCATATTAGCAACTTTTTGTTTTTCTTCTTTTAATCGCCCTGTAATCTTCTGTATTGAGTTGGGGTAAATGAATGGAACTGAATGCTTACTGGCCAGATGCCCTTCCTAATGCCTACATGGAGTTCACAACAGATATTTTCTTTTTGTGCCCAGAGAGAGAAATATCTGCTGCTACCTAGAATCAAACTCACACCCTCCTGATTGTGAGGAAGTGCTCCACCTCTAGGCTATTATACTGCTCTATTCATATTTAATTAGTTGAATTTAAAAATAAACACAGGATGGAAATCCTGATTAAGCCAAATGTACTGTTGCTGTTTCTTTCCTTCATTGGGTATAAAAAATGTTAAAATATGTGTCATTAGATAGTTCTTCAACAACAATTTTGACTGCTGCTTCTAAATGCAAAACAATTAAAATTGCTTCTTTCTTTCCTCTTACTTCTATAGCAATTTTGAAAGCAACAGAAGCACACCAATACTTGAGAAACTGGGAAAAATTATTAATTCCAAACCTCATTTAGCCAATGTTCTGCCTATCCTAGAAGTAGCAGAACTGGTATTGTGCAATAACAGTCACTCAAATATGAATTGTTTATCAGTTGCCTAATAATGTATTAATATAAATGCTGTTCAGAATTGTTTTGAGACTATTTTAATTAATACTCTGTATACTTTCACACTGAAAGAAAGTGTGCTGGCAAAACATAGGCAAGCATTTCATATACTGAGTCTGATTCTAACACACGCTGCTATTCATTATCTTCCATAAGATTTCAGTTAATTATACAGTTGGAAAAACTACAGTATCAATTGGATATCATGGAGGTTTCAGTCTAAGTGCAATGGCCTTCTGCATCACATCTTCACTATGTTCCAAATGTTGACATCTGCAAGTTGTTGTCTATAATCTTTAACCAGCAGGCAAGATCACAATTCATTTGTCAATTTTCAACTGTGTTACTGTGTTTTCCATAGGAAACTTCTGAGTGTACATAATGCAGACACAACACACTCAGCAAATTGTTGTGGTGAATGAAATGGAAGATGAAAGCATCTCAAAATCTCAAAAAGGAGGATATTGGTTGGAATAATAACAACCACTACTTAAAATGTTAGTGTTCATCTTGTAATAAAGAGAAATTCTGCATATAATTCCTCCTGGAATTAAACAGCATTTTATTTTATTTTTTTATTTTAGTCTGAAGCTATTTGCCTGGGAAGTTTTTTTCTGAGTTTTTTCATAAATCAACAAATTTCAGTGAATTCCCCTAGTTTAGACTTTTATTTGAATAGGAGACTATATGAACGTCTGAGATAGGAGTTTAAGACAGAAATAACCAAAGTGGAATAATTGAAAGGAAGACAAGGGACATAATTTACAGGCTAAAATATAGCTTATGAGAAATTGATTGAAAAGACCGAAATTCCAAATTTAGTATAGAAAAACTGTGGAAAATCATATACTCACAGAGGTTCACCCTCAATGTAAAGGCTAGATATAGTGGCCTTAAATTATAGAACAACAATTTTAAATTGAATGTCTGCAGAAACTTTTTGAAAGTAAAGGTAATATTTAGACTTTTGAGCATCTTCCAGGTCATTCTACAATGATTCCTTTTTAAAAATACAACCTTATTGAAAGCTTAAAAACAAGAATAAAAATTAATACAAATTAAAACAGAATAAGAAATAAAAAAGAAATAAAAGAGAAAGTTAAAGTACAAAAGAAAAAAGAAAAGAAGTAGAAGAAAAGAAACAAGATATAAAGAAGTGGCTTTTGAACTGATTTACAGAAGTTATAAATACAATAATTGTAAATTTATCTCTTTGTCTGAAGTTACACCATGAATTTTTTCTTACTAATTTATCCTATCTAACATCATAAGCTCATAAGTACATTTTTTCCTGTTTATCCTACAATGATTACTAAATCTCTATGATTTTATGAAATGGCATAAACTATCATTTGTTTCATCAGAACAATGACCGGATTGAAATATGAATATTAGCCAATATATCGACTCAGGCTCAATCCCTCCAAGACCGAGTGGCTGTGGCTGCCGGCGCCGCGATATAGCCAGCTCGTGCCATCG
>JANHFO010003741.1:33052-65260 GCA_032468095.1 Pareas carinatus
AAGAAATCAAATATTATTTATGTGTTAAAATGCCCTTTATATTTGAGTCTAAATTTAAGTGTTGAAGTTGACTTAATCCTGTATATATTTGATTAATTGTTAATGCAGGGTGATAAGAGCTTAAATTATTAGTCATATATTTTTATGGGAAAAATCACTATTAAGTTGTATGTATATACAGTAAGTATGTATGTAGATCAAAAAAGGATTTTTTGGGAATGCAAATGAAATGAAAATGAAAAAGAAAATTAGTGCTGAAAGGGTTAGGATAGATAATAAAAATAAATCAACAAGCAAAAAAAGGACATCTTTATAGAATGCATGTAAAATTAAAATTAAAAGAATTGACTGGTGGTAAGTTGAGAATAGTAAAGGAAGATAGGAAGAAAGAAGAGGGAAGAAGGAAGGAAAGAAGAAGAAAAATAAGGAAAGAAGTAGAAAAGAAGGACATGGTAAAGAGGGAAGAAAGGGGGGATAGAGGAGGAAAATTTTTGAAATGTGGAATCTACAGTATAAAAGATAGCAGATGCTATGTATTGTAGATACAAATCTAAAATTTTTGCTTGGAATTTGTTAACCCCTGATTGTACTAATTTGCCATGTCACAAATGTATGAATGTATGTAAAGATGTTGAAAGTAAAATAAAAATTTAACAAAAAGAGTTTTAAACATATTATTTTCCTCTTTTTTTCTTTTTGAAAGAATTTTTTTGAACTTCTATATTTGTATTTTATATTTTAACTTTTTATTGAATAAAAAATAGAATAAAAAAGGAAGAAACTCAAATTTCAGAAGGTTTTTGAAAGTGGAATATTTGTACCAAACCTATAAATAAATGTATACCTAGGCTTAGGAAGAAGCATCAATAAAAACTGCACTATGCTGATGATACTACCCTGATACTTGAAATGCAAAGATCTATAAATAAGGAGCAAAGTGAAAACATGTGACTAAATTTAAATATAAAGATCAAACTAATGACAATCAGTAAAACAACCAGCCTTAGCGTTGACAATGAAGATACCGAAGTAATACATAGCTTCTGTCTTTAGGCCCAATTGTCAACAGTAAAGAAACAAGCAGTAAGAAATATCCACAGACTAGCATGAAGGCCGTAGAAAAGAAAAGTTGTGATGTGTCTATCGATATAAAGAACTGAATTGTGCAAGTTATGGTATTTCGTGTGACACTCTATGAAAGTGAAAGCAAAAATTGGTTTTGAAGAAGCAGGATGGGAAGAGTATGGACGCTTTCAAACATTAGTGCTGTGGAAGACTCCAGAGAATACAGTGGATAGTGAAGAAAACCAGCCTATGGATAATCAAACAGATCAACCAAGAGTTCCTACTTGAGGCACAAATGACCAGATTGAAATTATCTTATTTTGCACCTAAATTATCCTAATTGTGAAATTTGGATGAAAGAACGAGACAGGAGGCAATATTACAAGAACTTCCAGCAGCGTCTAAACCGACTAGCTGCTTTTTTAACTCCTCGCAGCTTTGCGCTTAAACCAATAGGAATGCTTCTTTCGTTTTAGGCCAGCCCATGCAGACCGGAGGGAACTGCTGGATTCTTTATTGGTCAAATGTGATTGGACTCATATAAGAAATTTGTCTCCGGTACATATGCTCTCAATGTACACACAAGCTGCAAGTGACATACCACAATTATAATCATGGAATACATCCATCATGTCATGAAAACATTCATGTCATAAAATGCATTCATCATGAGGTACATTTTTGTGATAGGCACAGAACAGTCACAGAATTCTAGATAAGCAATCTATAAGTCATAGTAGGATACTATAGGAAACAACTACTATAGATTGTAGGATATAAGTAACACGTTATTTTTCATACAAGTAAGGGAATAGGTAATTAGATTAGATTAGAATTCCCCATCATAAGCCACGATCATAATCATAAAATACATACAGCGTGTCATCGTGTCATAAACATACTCATCATGTCATAAAAATACATTCATCATGTCCTAAGGTACATTTTTGTGATAGGCATAGACCAGTTGTAAATTGAGGACTACAGGTAGTCCTCGACTTACAATTCATTTAGTGACCATTCAAAGTTACAACGGCACTGAAAAATGTGACTTATGATCATTTTCACAGTTACAATTTTTGCAGCATCCCCATGATCATGTGATCAAAATTCAGATGCTTGGCAAGTAGTTAATATTTATGACAGCTGCAGTGTCCTGGGGTCATGTGATCACCTTCTGACAGGCAAAATCAATGGGAAAGCAAGGTTCACTTAACAATCAGGTTACTAACTTATCAACTGCAGTGATTTGCTTAACAACCATGGCAAGAAAGACCGTAAAATGGGACAAAATTTACTTTAAAAATGACTCAATTAATAACAGAAATTTTGGGCTCAAATGTGGTTGTAAGTCAAGGACTACTTGTACTTGTATCATCCATGCATCCATGCATCCATGCATCAATGCATCCATCCATCCATCCATCTATATGCCAAATATCACTCACTCACTCCTTCACTGACTGATTGACTCATCACGAGATCTCTAAAACTATACAAGCTACAAATATGAAATTGGGTATATATGTTCATCTTGCAATCTGGGCACTCACTAAGAAAGGATTTTTTAAAATATTAATTTTTATGCGAGTTATTTAAGATTTATTGTCATATTTAAATTCTGGATGAGTAGAGGGTTGTGATTGGATGTTTGTTTCCTTTCTCCTTTGTCTCCTGATTGGAAGTAGCAGCGGCGGCAGGCCCCAGGCAAAGACGAGGCTCGTACGAAGACAAAGCTCACACTCCAGATGGGCCATCCATGTCTCCGTACAGGCCATCCAGCGCTATGAACAGCCACAAGGAGAACCTGTCAGCCACTGGGGAAGCCCCCAGGCTCCAGCAGAAGCCCACACCACCACGCTGCCTTCTGCATGGCCCGAACCCACCAGGGTTTGAATGGGCAGCCTGAGCGGGAGGGCCTCACCTGCCCACGCCACATCCACATGACCTGGGACCCTGTCAGCCCCCCAGCTTTGCCCGGCACATCCTTGCCTACCTGTCTGCCTGCCTTGCCTCGCTGCCCAGCTCCCGGGTGTCCATTCCAGAGGAGGCAGAGCCAGTGCACAGTTCGGTGACACCCTCAGACCCAGTGAGAGCCACAGTGGAGCACGGATATCAGAAGCTAGTAGAATATAAAGGCTAGAAGGAACTTTGGGAATGCTTGCAGGAATTCGCTACCACAGCATCTCTGTAATATTTGTCTCTGTTCTCATAGTTTCTTATCCGTCATTAACTTATTTTTGCCTTCTTCCCTAGAATTAATCTCTTTACTCCAGTACACTGTCCACTTTTATTTATTATCTATTCTTAAGCAGTCCCCCCTCCCAAAATCTATATACTATCTTCCTTTCTTTGTTTCCAAATATAGATACACTAAGAAAGTCTTACTAATATTTAGCATTGGCCTAAGTTCCTTGCTTTTCATTCATAATTAATTCTTCTAAATCTTTTTTTTAAGTTGCATATGAGATTCTTTTCATTTTCTGCTCTTATTAACAGAGTAATCATATTTGTTCTGCTCTTACAGGAAAAGCCAACAAAAATGGTACACTAATCCGCACCGCCCTTAAAATTAGAATACCAGCTCATCACTAATTAGTGGTGTTTCCCAAAGAGGAGCATTTACAGGATTTTTTGCCCCTGTGTCTAAATAAAATACCAACCTGTCTTGAATCATGCTGATCTTAATGCCAGTCCATTTTTGGAGGAAGCTGTGCAGGAAAGACAAGATTTTGATCAGATGTCCCACCAGCCAGTGTACTGTAGCTGTACTTGCCCAAGTTTTATTACCCCTATCAGGAATATCTGACGCTATTATAAACAAGAAAAAATGCTTATGAAATCCAAACATTTTCCCAAACATTTTTGTGCTGTCAGCATCCCTACTTTGGGGAGGATGACACATTCTGTCAACGTCGCAAGAATGCAGTGGCTTTTTTCAGCTGAGATTTATTTTGAGTCACTGAGAAGTTGTTTACAAGGAAGTGCCTCTCCAGCTGCTAATGATGTGTTTGACTTTTAAAGGCTATCTTTAGATCAAAGTCAGTACACAGCTCAGCCCCTTTTATCAAGTCTGCTCATCAGACTAGGTGACTGGAACACACTTTCTGAGGGAAGGGCAGAAGACAAGCAAAGGAGTGGAGAGAGAAGAATTTTGGCTCCTGTCATGTCTGGCCTCTTCCCAATCTCTCTCACTTCAGATAGTTCTGCAGAAGGACTATAATAGGAAAAGGATAATTTCATGGAATTTGCAGGGAAACAAGATAAAATTAATCAGAATACAGAAGTGGACAGAAGAAATAGTAGATTTGAAATAGTAGACTGAAGGTGCAATTTAAAACTGTACAAATGGCAGGGTTTAAGATAACGGCATCTACAACAGAGGTAGCTGGCTGTGGAATTCTGGGAGTTGAAGTCCACAAGCCTTAAAGGGACCAAGGTTGGAGACCTCTGATCTAGAAAGTCTGCTTGCACTTTGCGAACCATTGTCCTTATTCAATCCCTGAACTTAATTTTACTTTCCTTTGCTACCCCATTTGCCCTTGTGATTATGGATGTACAGCTGCAATTGAGCACAAAAATGGATTTACGGCTGCAATTGAGCCCAAAATTTCTCCAGTTTATGGTCTTTCTCCCCCATCGTTAAGTGAATAACTGCAGTTAGTTGTCAAAGTATATCTGGCTTACCCCATTCTTTGTTTGATGGAAGCTGGCTGAGAAGGTTGCAAATAGTGATCACATGACCCACCCCCCAGGACAGTACAGCTGACATAAATATGAGCCAGTTGCCAAGTACCTGAATTTTGATCACATGACCATTGAGGATGCTGCAAAGGTCATAAGCATGAAAACTGAATATACTGTATTACATTGATTATAAAATGTCACAGATTATAAGATGCACCCTTATTTTTCCTGCTAGAAATTTTAAAAAAATTTCCCTGGTAAGACACCATCGAATATAGGACGCACAGTGGATACAGAAACACCAAAATGAGAAAAAAGTGCATCTTATAATCAATGTAATATGGTAAGTCAATTTTGTCAGTGCTGCTGTAAATTCAAATGCTCACTAAACAAATGGTTGTAAGTCAAGATCTACCTGTATCATACTCCTTTATGGGACTTCTGACTGCCATTTTTATCTCCTGGAATCCTTGGGAAATGAAATTGTAAGGCTGAGACAGTGCAGCACTTTTTTGTAGAATAGATTGGTGATCGTAAACCTCTGGGCCCACCAGTGGGCCAAGAGAAAATTTGGTGGTCTGCAGGAAAATCTGGAGATTATTTGTATTTTTTTGTATGGTTCCTGTGTGTGTATGTGTGCGTGTCTGCCTCTCTCTCTCACACACACATTCTCTGTCTGTCTGTCTGTCTGTCTGGCTGTCTGTCTGGCTGTCTCTGGCTGTCTGTCTCTCTCTCTCATTCTCTATCTCTGTCTGGCTGTCTCTCTCGCATTCTCTGGCTGGCTGGCTCTCTTTTTGCCTATCTCTATCTCTCTCTGTCTCTGTCTGTCTGTCTGTCTGTCTGTCTCTCTCTTTCTCAAGCAGGAACAAATATCACACTAAATGTGTAATACTTAAAGAAATTTCAATTATTTTGTAATAATTAAACTAACTTTAATAATTTTGCTATAATTAAACACCCTTTCAATTTTGTTATATTGAATAGGTTCATTTTATATTAATAAAATGGAAGTTCTCTGCTCATTATTTTACAAATGTATGTATCTTTTTAAAAAAAATCATATTAGTGGTCTACAAGATTTAAAATTATGAATTTGGTGGTCCCTGAAGTCCAAAAGGTTGAGGACCCCTGGAATAGATCATAACTTCTTAACTGTTAGATAAACCTGAAATACTTCTCCTCCCTAATCAAAAGAGAAGGTCATTTTGACTAGGGCCTTTTCAAACCTAGATCCAGCAACAAAGCCGTACTAGGTTGCTGGATACTCACTGTCAATAATAAAGGCTAGATGAAAAATACTGTAAGATAGCTGAGTCAACATGATCCTCCTTTGACATTTTTTTTCATCCTTTTTAGGTTGTGCACACATGAACAAAACTGAGTAATATGTAAAAAGCAATACAAAATTATTAAAAAGTAATCTAAATTAGGATCAAGATTACAGTAGGTCATGGTGAAGGTGAAGAAAGTCATAGGAACTGGAAATTTCCCCCTGGAAATTTTTTTATAAATTATTCTTAGCCTGTAATTTAGAGGGAAATGCCTATTAGAGAGTTTGATGCCTCCAACTATTATATGCTGAGACTACTATAACCTGAATTTCCAACCAGCATAGTTAATGGTCAAGAAATTCTTACAGCTTTAATTCTTTTATATATTTGGAGGGCATCAGGCTGGAGACGACAAGTTTTCTACGATCTTGCAGTCTTTGGGAGCCAATCCAATGGAATTTGATAGTTAGCATTTACCTCAGGAAAGTCAACTTTTGACTGAGTTATTCTTGGCTATATATAATGTGGTTTTTGGGTTTGACTTAAATGCCACCCACCCTGTTTCAGCCAAACTCAATATAATCAGTTTCATTTACTTCAGATACAAGGAAGCATTTTCCCTAAAACGTCAAATTCTGAACAGTGAAATGCTTCCAGTTTAACTAAAATTTTCAGAAAGAAAGTTCTCTATTTATGAGGAAGACTACAACGCTAACGAATAAGATGCATCTCAAATTTGGGGGATTTCTCAGTTCTTCTCAGAGACACATATTAATTGAAATCAGCAGCCAATTTTATGTGAAAATAATGCAGGCATTTGCTCTTGTCAAACATTAGGAGGACAATGTTATACCTGATCATGCAATCTAGAAACCTAACCACAAATAACAATTTTGAATTTTTTAGATGATCAAAGATGAGTGATTCTATCATCATCTCTTGGACCTCTGCTGCTACATCAGCTATTTGTTTATTAAATGTATTTGTATAACTCCATAATCAAAAGCCACTCTTGAAGGCTCACGTGGGGGAATACAAGAATCACTTAGGAGGGAAAATGCATGGTTCTTTGACACCAAATTCATTCCTTAAGAGGATGAAACTATATTCAGAGACCATAAAGTTTTGACCATCAACAGGCTTAGCTTAGAGACCATTTCTAATGTTGTTGGAAAACGTGCTGAAAATTTGACATACTTTCTTCATCATGATCTGGAATTAGAGCAAATATTTTCACTGATATTTTGAGATTAAATTAAAATTCATTCAAGTCTGAAGGTATGCAAATCTTCTATTGGTGGCAGTGGCTGAGTTATGACAAAGTCATTAGATCCCAAAGACCAAAATGTATATATGCTCTTCATTTAACTTTTTATCTACAGGAACGCCTACTATCAGCCAATATCTCCCACAGGCCAGAACGCTCGCACAGAGAGGGCCTCATCGGGGTGCCGTCGGCCAAACAATGTCGGCTGGCGACCCCCATGGTGAGAACCTTCTCTGTGGCAGCTCCAGCCCTGTGAAACAAATTTCCTCCGAATATACCGACTATCCCAGAACTCGGGGCCTTCCGACGGGCCCTAAAGACCTTATTATTCATCTAAGCCGGGTTGTCCTGAGCCCTCTTTTATGCTTAATTTGGTTTTAAACATCTGAATTGGAATTTTAACATTTAGACAGCCGAGAAATTTAATGTTTTTAATTGGGTTTTAAGCACTGTCGTTGTGGTTTATGTTTTTATTATGGCTGTACACCGCCCTGAGTTCTTTGGGAGAAGGGCGGTATAAAAATTTAAATAATAAATAAATAATATTAACTTCCCCCAAAACCATAAAATTAAAGACTTGTATCGCCGGTCTGCTCAGATTCCATATTCTGCAGCTTAGTCTTCTTTTAGTAAAAGAGATGTGCTTATTTTTGTCTTAGTGTTATGTGTGGACCAACACACAGTTTATAAACAATGATTTATGGTGTGGCGAAGACAGACAGTAACATTTGCTTGAGTTGTGATTGATTTAACAATGTGTGAGCTGAGTAAACATCATAATCACTCAGTTACTGGCTGGAGATAATTAAGTCCTATCAATAGTTCTGATGGATTGTGATGAAAAAAATAACTAAGGGGACCAGGAGATGTCCAGCACAGCCAATCTGATGTAGAGGTTAGGGCATCAGGCTAGAGAAAGCAAGAGACCACAAGTTCAAGTCCCACCTTAGCCATAAAAGCCAGGTGGCTGACCTTGAACCAATGCCTCTTTCTCAGTCCAACCCACCTCACAGGGCTGTTCTGAAGAAAATAGTATGAGGAAGGTGTTGGATATGTTCACCTCTTTGTGTGATTTGTAAAAATAATAAAGGTTAATTAAACTTTAATAAAATAAATTAAGTAAATAAGTAAATATCTCTTTAACAGTTACTATGGCATTCATTTTTTAAAGTTCTTCTACTTTGAAATGACATTGGCCAACTAAGTGACCTAAAATAAGTATAACAATGCTACATATACAAAGCAATGCGACAAAGTCAATGCAGAATGATGGTTATGTTTCCTAAATCAGTGTTAATGAGAAAAGTCAGCCCTGCTTTTTACACTATGCAGCAGCTGTTATAAACCCAAAAAATCGATGTTGTACTTTTTGGGGAGAAGCTATTGGAATGAAATCAAATGAAGTTCTTCTCATGGATGAAGATAGGAAAAAATTATGTCCTTCAAAATTGACTTTGGAGGTTGAGGAGTAGATGGAGAAGAGTCAATTCTTTCATGCATGAAAAATTCAGTTTGCATATTTGATTTCATTCTTAAGCATCATTTGCCTACATAATGCTCTTTACTCCCTATTGGGCCATTTTATACCAAAACTGTTTTAAGCAATCAAAGATTTTAAATATAACAGCTGCAGGGAACTCATGACTCATAAAATGCTTGCCATCCTTTTCTGAGCACCCCATGATGGTGCCATCAAAATCAAGCAGCAAATTCTTCTTCACTGCTTACAGTGGGAATATTCTCATGTCACTGGTCATATCCCCAGTGAACATGGAAATGTTGAAAAGGCTCCCAGCTGCAAAGGGGTTGCTCATCCCTATAAAGAAACTTAACTAGCTGTGCCTTATCTTTCATCCATTCCTTAGTCCAGTATAATAAAATGTTTGATAATTTCCTCCTCCTCTGATTCTTAGTGTTCTTGGTACTTTGCTCCCAAACCAATGGGAATAGAGCAGCAAAATAGTATTAATAGTAATAGGAGCCTTAGGTGCAATCTTTTAAGGAGCTTTCAGACTGTATGTGTAGTTCACTCAGTTTTACCATTTTGTTGTAAATCTCTTTGGGATGTTAAGACTATATTTAATAAATAAACACATTATAACACATTTTAGGTCAAAATAAATTTACTGTTTCCAAACTGATCTGTGAGCTTAATGACAGGGGAAGAATTTGAGACTGGGTTTCTTTAATCCAAGCCCAACAAAGTTTAATTCATTTTTCCTCCAGCAGTTTACCTCCACAAGACAATTACGTTGCATACCAATTCATATTCACTCAAGCTGTCTGGGAATTCTGGAAGAAGGTATAATAAATCCCTACAGAACATTCCATAAATCTTTCATCTCAAACTTGGCTAAAGAAATGTCCTGATGTACCTACAAATATTGGCAAGAAAAAGAAATATAGTTATCAGAAGCAATCAACCACCAGGAAGAGGTAGCACAGCTTTTAAAGCATAATCTTCTGGAAAACCTGCCCGCACAATGCCACTTTAATCAAATTAACGAGACAGGATTTCCAGCTTTTCTTTAAATAATGACAGGACTCCTGCTTTTCAGTATCCAGTTACATAAAGTGAAATATCTTCCAAGCTTATGCCAGATGCAAGTGAGAATCATGTGCTTTTTTTTTTTGAAATTCAGCAACTTCAAAAACTTCATGTAGTGCTGCATGCCAACTACATACCCATACCCCTGCAGCCAGAAGTTACATAACTAGCAGCAGCAGCATAGCATAAAATTAGATGGTATCTCAGCTGATTGCGCAAGTTTGTATTAATACCTTAAAGGTAAAAACACTCTTTGGAACCACTATAGTTTTTTAAAACATGGTTTAAAATTGCAGATTGTAAATTATTATCCTGCTAAGTCTTTTTAAGGATAATGATTAGCAAGTCAGGAATTGTGGACAAAGCAGTTTCTATGTGGGATCCCTATTTTTTTCTTCGTCCATCATATTTTTCATTTTTACATATTTATTTTGCCTTGTTTTGTTCTTTTCCTAGTCTAGCAACAGAGATATACAGAAAAAATGGATTTTGCATTGCTGTATGAAATACAGTTAAACATTAGTTAAAATTAGATCTTGACAGAATTAATTCCTGGGCACAACACTGATTTAGTGTAGTTATAGAAGGCTTGCCTGGAAATCTCAAGCATTGTTTTGGAAATATAAACCCAGATAATGTAGGATTTTGTTCCTCTGAGTTGCTTTTAACAATGGGTTTTGGAAGAAGTAACATCACTGTACTAATGACCAAAGGAGGGGAAAAAAGCAAACATTGCCAGTCACTACCAGTATGCCACCCTGAAGAAAAAATATTTGCAAGAAACACAATATGTAAAGGGTGTTGGCAAAATGTGTCAGAAAGTCAGCCACTTTTAGCTCTCACTTTTGTGTAGGCTCCATCAACGTTTTCAGTCACTTCAGTTTAATAAGCAGCTTTTAGCATTTTCATTTTGTAACTGCTCATGCAGCTAAATCTGGTGTAGAGATTTGCTCTGTGTGTTTTTAAAGGATTTGAGTTAATCCAAATGGTCACCTGAAAAGGAAATGGAACAGGCCTACAAATAAATGGGTTTCATAATGCTTCCACTTCCCACCTGTATTGCCTTCAATCAAAACTTAGCACAATGTCATCCGATTCCAGTTAGAGAAAGAAGAGAACTTGCTTTCAACAAGTTATAAGTTCTAACAATGGACACTTGTTTTAGAAACTGTCTCTGATGGAGGCCACAGTGTGATTCCTCGGGACAAAACCTGGAAGGTTTCATATTGATGGGGGTTAGGCCAAATGGGTAAGTCATGTTGGGATGTGTGCAGAGTATCTGGGATGACTGAAGTTCTTGGTGCTCTCTGAGTTTGGCTGTTTTCCCTGCAGACATTTCATTACTAAACTAGATAACATCATCAGTGTTAGTCATCAGTACAGGGGGTTGATTGTGTTTCTGAAGCAAGAATCCCAAAGATGAATAAAGCAAATTTTGTAATGAGCGATGAGTACTGAGGGATTGCTTACTACTGTTTCATAGAAAATGCTTCCAGGAATGAATTCATGGGAATAAATAGGGTAGAAGGTAGAATGTATCACTGACATTAGTATTCTCTCCAGTAGATCAATCTACAGAATGTAATCAAAAGGGTAGCTGCCCTTTGCAAATTAATTCACTCTCTTTGTTTTCCAATACAAGTGACTTATATAGAGTTGAAAGTGTTATGTACAGAAATCAGCTTTCCCAAATCCCAATAAATACACACATTAAGGCAAAGAGACACAGCAATTACAAAACTTGGGAGCAGTCTTAGAGTATCTTTCAAACTAGACACAACAATGAGAAAAATTAACATTTATTTATTCATCAGAGTTATGTAGCTGTCCATCTCACATACATGACTCTAGGTAGCATTCAGTAAAAGCAAACCATAAAAATAATCATTGAAACTTATAATAAAGCATTAATTTTCATTAAAAAGAGTAGGAGAGAGCATTTTTAAGGCTATGCGCAACTTAGTCATCTCATCAGTTCTCATCATAACAGAAAGGGGAAAATTATTAAATATACACATAACCAATGTACTATATTATGCAATATTTTAAGGGAAATACTAAATAAAAAAATATGTTAGTTCTGTTCAACACAGATTTTGGAAAGTGGGCATTAGCATGACACTCAAAGGCCAAGTATAATTTTGGCTCTCAAAGACTGGCAACTTAAGAAACATAAATCCACTATAAAATGCTGCCTTACACCAAGAAAATTGGCTTATCTGGCTTATTATAACACTGTATATATTGGCCAGTTGCGGTCCTTAAAAGATTTTTCTATTCATAATTGGAGATGTTAGGGGCTGGATTTGGGATTATCTGCACGGAAACACATACCCTGCTATAGAATTATGGCCTCTTCCATTAATCCTATCCATGAAGGAAGGAGTCTTGATATGTTCAAACAATTCAGCTCTGAAGTCTAGTCATAATACTACCTTTTCCTTTGTATGTGAGAAGTTGAGCATATCCATCAATATTTCAGTTTGTCCACCCACTCAATAGCAATTCCTCAGAGACAGTCCCCCCTCAAAAAAAAAATCCTTCTATGCAGAAAAACTGCAAACATTACAGAGCGATAACAAGCAGGAAAGGGCCCAGATGTTTCCTTTTTGGCAAGCCTTGGGCACTCAGACAAAATGACAGACAACTTCCCATGCAAGAGGAAACAAGAAAACTTTCCCCAATAAGCTCACAACACAGATTGCTGGGGTTAGGGAAAGGGAAGCTTCAGAGTCAGAGTTACTCTCCCGGCTTGGTCATTTCCATCCAGGTGAGGCGTCTGGCCTCAAAACAATGTCACTTTCTTATGCCAATTATTTCTTTACCAGAGATGCTATAATGTGTTGCATGGAAATATCAAACCCACGATTCACGTAGAGTCTTTCTAGACAGGTGCCTCTTAGCATTTAGAGATAATGCTTCTATGCCATTCTCTCAATCATAAAGTTGGAAGGGATTATTGAAGCCATCAAATTTATTCTTTTGCTTGATGCAGGAATATAAATTAATTTTTCTGTACCTGTGGAAGAAAAGATTCCCTCCAAACCTTATGTAAAACAGGAAGCCCATAAAGAACTGTACACCATCACCCTTCAATCTCTCTTCATCCACAGTCTGAGGTCCTGGATAGCTATTACCGGTCAGGACAAACACTGCTTGATAAACAGAATCAAATTACTATAAATACAATATATATAATATAGGCTTATTTCCTATATGAATGGCTTGAAGCTTCATTGTCAGCTTTTTGATACTTGCAACCTACTGTGCGGATATTCCCCAAAGATTAAATCGAAGAAGACCGAGGTTTGAGCAGGCTTCCCCAATCAGGCACCCTGTAAATGTATCGCCTTTCAGCTACCATAATTTCAAGTCACAATGGCTAAAGTCTTTACTAAGAACAGTTTTTTCACAGATATCTGCTACAGACCATTTTCAGAGAAAGTAGTTGGTCGACTGGAGAAGGGAGTTGTTGATGATGATGATGTTCTCGCTTTGACAATTTGTTTGGGAGTTTAGCGAGCATACACTATAAACTTTTAAGGCATTTCATTTCCCTTTGAGTGCTTTCAGTGATAAGGGAGAGTTTTAGGCTATTTTTTCCACTATTAGATTTATTGACTTGTCTCTGTTTTATGTAGTGTTCCAAAGTGTATTATTCTGATAAACTGGTTTAATTCTTCTAAGTATGTCTTTACTTCAATGCTATTATATTATTTAGTTTTTAAATTCAGTCTTCATTACTCCAATTATGTAGCAGAGAATTGAGTGCTGTTCAAAGCTGAATGTACAGAGTGACCCATAAGTAAATAATTAAGGATATAAGAAAATAGTGAAAGTAGTTTTGGAGCTATTTTGTGAAACACAGCATAAAAATATTCAAAAGAGATAAAATGATATATATGGAACACTTTCCCTAAGACTGCTGGCTCAGCGTGATGCCCTCAAATTGGGTCAAAATTGTTTTTGGCTCTGACAGAAAATTCTAGACACTGAAATCCTGACATATCTGCAGGGCATGATGACATGACAAACATAAATCTGCTAATGGTGTCTCTGTGTTTGTTCTAAGGGGGGGGAAGCTTTAAAACAAAGTTGGAAATCAAAGAATGCAAGCAAGTAAGATTCCATTACACATAAATGGCCAGATGTCTTACTCAACATGAAGGGATACTGAGGGTCACCGTCACAGTCTTAAAATAATCATGCAAAGCTTGCCAAATGAGAACATACATACTCTTTGTCGGACAGACTTGCTAGGAAACACGTTGAACAATACAATAACCAAATTGCTTTCCTTGATGCAACATCCTTCATACCGAGAAATGAAGTTCTGCCAATATTTATAAAATTACCAAAATACAAATATACAAAAGCTGTCCCTGCTATCTGGCTAAGAACCACAATGCATCTGACTTTCAACCTAAAAGCAAAATTCATAATCAAGTGAACTGAAAGAAGCTACGTTGATTTTGTTCCCCCTCCATTATCCCTTCCAGGTAGCTCACTGTAGCTTTGACTCCAGTGCTTTCCACATAGACAATCATCATTTAACATTTTTAAGATAGACAAGGGTTTTGTCAGCAGCTAAATGGAAAGATGTACAGTGCATTTGCCTGAAGCACTTGGACTGGCACAGCTCACGTCATGGATATATGGCAGAATATAAATTATTTAGGAACAACAGAGCAAAAAACCCTTGTATGACAGTTTCCAGGGAAACACCTGATCAGTCACTGTAGAAATAAGATGAATCTTTGATGTATTCCAGTAGAATCCATGCAGTCTTTCAACACCCTGCTTGTCAACCATACCTGTGCTTTTAAGATAATAATTTGCCTGAACAGCAAAGAAGCTCAATAATCAGACTGGCATAACAAATGACACCATTTAGGTTGAAGCAGGAGGAATCCATTATTAAATCCCTGTTTGCTGGTGCATACTATGATAATGAAACAAATACGGCAATGCACTGCTTTCTCAAAACTCTTGGAGAAAAAGTAGCATAAAAATGCAACAAATATATCTAAAGAAGACAAAATTGTGCTCAAGTATCTGATACTCAAGAAAAGATAAGCGAAGTCAACACACTTGCATTCAAATACTAGATAACAAAATCCTGATTCTGCTATTTTATAAAAATGCCTCTGGCTCTTTATGAACAAAGATGTAGAGACAGGAGAGTACTCAGACAAATTGCTGATAAAGTCTGAAGAATGTTTTTGGGTATCCCATTTCAGGAACATTATGCTTTCAAAAAAAAAGCATACTGAATAACATTTAAATGTTCTCTTAAAAAAATCTGTTTCCCTTGAAAAATATTTTTATTGGCACACTTGGATATTTAGAAATTATGACAGTCCAGTTGCATTCACTCCTCTTAAGATTTGTTTAAATGTGAGCACTGAAAGCTCGTAACATACTCATTTTAGCAAGCTTAGAAAACAACTGAGCATGTCTTTCTCCAAGTTTGGAGATCGTGTGTGTGGGGGGGGAGAAGACTGGTCTCATATTTGTTTAATAAGTTGCCAGTTAATTTAATGAAACAGTAGATTTCCAGAAATAAAAATCTTTTTCACAGAAAGATAAAGGAGCACAAAAATTTCTAGGAGCATTGGCATAGTGAATAGGAAAAACAAATGGGTGCCCTGCTCCAAAGCTATTAGCGGTTGACTGCCAAAGCCAACACAGCAAAGGTTCGAACAAGCCAAAGGCACATCATCTTGCCAAGCATACAGGCATCCAAGGTAAATTCCAGGAAAAAAAGACGATTTATCAACATGGAGTACTCTACACATCATGATTTGCATCACCTTCTTCCCCATCCCTTGGAAAGCGAAAGGTTTGAAAGCAAACAGAAAAAGCATGTAAAAAAAGAAAACAGAAATATTGTAGTCCTGATTTGCAGTGGGGAAAAAACCTATCAGCAGGTTGCCACTGGGCTCTGAAACATGAAAACTATTTGATGAGACAGTCATATATCGCAACCAGAGTAAAGCACAGATTATCCTTGCCTCTGTAACACTGACACGATCCGATTGTCCTGATGCAAACTGGCTTCCCCACCACCACTTCATTGAGAACATCTACTCCTTCTTCCCACACGATTGCTCTTTCTAGTACACTCTGTCTCGTTGCATTAATGATGTGCTGCACTATTGGGGGAGAAGGAAATTTCTTGTTTGGGACAAGCCACAGGATGCCTGCATTAAACAAAAAAGTTCTGTGTGTCTAGATAATACCCAGGTTCATGCTAAACGAAACCCAATCCATCTGAATGGAGTACTAGAGTCATGGATAAATGCAGCCATTCAGAACATTTCCGTATGCTGCTTGCTAGGCTTATGGTATTACATATTGCGCAATCAACTGTGTGCATTAAGCCCACAGGGAAAAGTTGCCTTTTGGGTTATGTTCAGTTTGAAAATAAACTAAGAAGCCTAATAGCAATGTATTACTCCAAATAATACTTTAAAGGTTTGATCCTTGGCAGTTGCTTAAGAATTTATCATTAAATTCTGGCAAATGTATTTCAGTCCTGCATACCATCCGGATTTTTCAGTGATTAAATATAAGTGGAATTGGTATTCCTGGTACTGCAGTCCAATAGTCAGATTTGGGGCACGAGGGGGCAGGCTGCATTCAGGCCAAGCAGCAGCTGCTATAGATGTTCGTGGGAACCATATTGTACGGCTCCCACATAAAAGACAAAAACATCGTTTTGATCTGACACATCTCTCTGTCCAGGAGGGGTGGAAAAATGGATGCCAGTGAGCTAGCCAGCAGATCAAGAGCTGGGCAAAACAGGCAGATTCAAGTATTCCAGGACTGCCTGAGATGGAGGAGTTAAGTGGAGTTGAAGTTCCATCCATGACTTTTCTTTGGAGCACCCTGAGATTCTTCATCCTACCTCCACTTCAAGGTAGCACTCTGCCATTATCACTCTGTGACATGTAGCAGATGAGAGACCTTGACTGACCTTGACTGTGCTTAGAAGCTATGTTGGGCCTGATTAGTACCTGAATGAGAGACACACAGTGGAAAACATTCCGAAAGAAGGCAGTGCCAAACCACTTCTATTCCATTGCCAAAAAAATTGTAGAAATATATCCATCAAGACACCAGGAGCTGAACTCAGTTCAAAGGGGACTTTCCAGCTCTATCATTCATATTGATGAAGGCATCATGTCATCATGTTCTCTCTCTTCCTGTCCTTTTGTACTTCTGAGTCCAACTTGACTCCTGGAGACTATGTACAATGTTCTCTGCCCCATTTTTCAGAAGTCGTTTGCTACAGCCTTCTTCTTAGGGCTGAAACAGAACGAAGGGCATGAAATAGACTTTCATGCCTCAAGCCAGGACATGAATCCACAGTTTTCAAGTTTCTAGTCCAGGGCCTTTATGTGCTACACCAAACTGACTCTCATATGGAACGACTCTGCTAGACCTTTACGTTAAAGTCCAGAAAACAAAAAACGAGGAATATGCTTCCACCTTATTTCTCCAGTGGTAGAAAAAATAGGGACAGACTGCTGTAGCTTTGTGGCACTTCTGCGGCCAACAAATTCAGGCAAAGAGCAAAATTGCACAACAGCATGATTAGTCACTTATTAATTTGTATTTTATTATTTCATTATTTCTCATGTGGTTAGTTGCCAGGGGAAAGACCTGTGGATTCACTTTTTTCCTCTCTTTTCCTTAAGGACCATCATAAAGGGTTACCTCTTTTTCATTTGTCCAAACAAGTTTGTGCTCCTAATGACAAAAGCTACTGTATTGCACTATAAAACTGAAGATGCTGACAACCATCCACTTGTAGTAAAAAGTTAAGTTGATATTCACATAGACAATAAATCTGCCATCGCATTTCTAACATTTAAACCACAACTACAACTCCTGCCTCCCACAAAAGCCCTACCCTTGTTTTTACCTTATCCCATGCAAAAATCCAAAGATCACTGCTTTCCAGTTCAATAGAAAAAAGACTGTCTTCCAGAGCAGAGGTGAGTAGTCTTTAAAAAACTTCATTCTGGTTTGCATCAGTAGATCTTCCAAGGTGACATTATCACACAAATCAAGCAACAAATCAGGAGAAAGCACTGAGCAGCCAATATCCAACGCTTCCTTCATAAATCTGTTCTGCTCCATATTCAAGAAATTAAACTTTTCCTTAATTACACAAATTTCTAGCCTCAAAGATTTTTCAAACCAATGGCTAACAATGGGTGATCCCTCCCAAGTCTGAATGAAACGCATAACTCTTTATTGCTCTACCTAGCAGAAACAAGACGCATGGAACATGCAGATCACTTAATTGTTCGCTCTGAAGATGCATCTCTATGGATGTTTGTGATCATGAAGCATTATTTGATACATAACAAATGTTCCTATATAATGTTACATGGGATTGTATCTGGAGTGAATTCAAATATGCTAATCAAGGACGCGTGTGATGACAACAATATTTTAAATTTGACAAAGGCTGCAGCTCCCAGATGTTTGATTATGAATCTCACTGGGTGGCCTTTAGGGAGAGAATGCCCTGGATTGCTGCAAAAATAGGTTTGCTATTTTTATAACAAAATGTAACTTCATCACTGGTTGTTGTCTGCAGCTCCTAAGGTAAGCTCCACTATACAAAACAAATCTAGTTGTAAATGAAAGTATTAGAGGCTGTTCCCATCTCCACACTGTGGAACACTTCTTAAAAACATTGCTTCACAGCTTTAAAACTGTTCTAATTTTCAAGGGTAAAAAAATAACAAATATCACAAACAACGTCACGAAAAACATCAGTATGTAAGGATTAAAAAAATGTAATGGAAGACTGATCTATCCACCTCAGACCAAAGCTCCAACGGGATATCATGTAGTAAATAGATGAATTAAGCAGCCGAGAGATGAGAAGCACTGCTACTGTGTTTCCCCGAAAATAAGACATCCTCCGAAAATAAGACCTACCTACATTTTTGCCTCTCCGAGGAATATAAAGCATCCCCTGAAAATAAGACCTCCCCTGACTTCCGCAGAGAGATCGGCTGGCTGAAACCTCCAGGATTCCGAATTCCCGCTCTTTCAATCAGCTGTAAAGCGCTTTGGGAGCGCTTGGGCAGAGAATTTGGAGCCCTGGAAGCAGCCCAGCCGCGCGTGCCTCTCTGCTTCCCTGCATGAAGTTATTCTGCATGAGGTAAGGAGCGCCCGGGGATAGCAGGGAGGGGGAAGCCAGGTGTTTTTCGGGGGGTGGGCGATCTACCGTGTTTCCCGGAAAATAAGACATCCCCCGAAAATATTATTTTCCGGGAAACACGGTAGAGGTCTTATTTTCGGGGGATGCCTTATATTCCTCCGAGGCAAAAATGTAGGTAGGTCTTATTTTCGGAGGATGTCTTATTTTCGGGGAAACACGGTACTTCTGAATGAGACACTAAAAAAAAAATTAAATGTTTGAAAAGTAATCTCATTAACTATTCTATCTTAGCTGATTTTAAATGCAAATTCAAGTTTTTGCTTTGGCCTCACTACTTTTACCAAAGTAGCCACTTGCCTCCCATTCCCCAAAAATAAGCCTAGCCCACACTCCAGAAAATTGTGTGTGGAATCAAAATGGCATTTCGCCATTAACGTTATTTCTGTTAAAGCTTTTAACTTAAATTGTGTTGGATATGGCAAACATTAGTACAATTTAAATGAATATATTTTGAAAGAACATTTAAAACTTATTAATCCATATATGACCAGATCTTTGACACTGTTGGTTAAGTCTGAAATTGGTATGGAGCTGCTTTTAAAAAAGGCTTATCACAGCTAAGGATTACAATCTTTATAAGATACCATTGCTGTTAAGAAGTCAGAAAGTTCTTAAAAGATACAAAAACAAACATAGTGATTCCTTACATTCACCAATATTTTTATTCTTGCGTCCGTGTTGTTAGCTGTAATGTAACCCATCTACAAGAGTGATGGATTAGAAAGTATCTGAAATAGAGTACTGTCAGCTGAGTAACATTGCACAAAATCCCTTGCACAACATCTCAGCTTCATGTGCTTTAGTACTCCACCATCACTTACAGATGTTTTTCATTAGTTTTTCTCAAGTGGCACTTATTCTACTTCTAATTTAAGATGAAAGGGAAAGCTTATGGAGGAAGAGAAGGAAGGTGATTAGACTGACAAGAGAAGGAGAGAAAATTAATTTAGGGGATGTTTCTAATATTCTGTTGCTCCTGACTGATGAATATTACTTTCTTTTTATCATCTTCAAGATATTACTGGAACTTTTAGCATTTTGATTGAGTCTCCTATTCACTCCTATGCACTCCTTACAGCCATTATCCAGACTGTGGATAGTCTGCACGTTTTCAAATAAAGCTGCAGCTTGAATTAAGTAGACGGTAATGGCAGCCTGAAGGCAACCAGTTGGCTTTCAAAAACTTGAAAGTTAAATATATCTTTTAATAGTTCTATTAGTTTTAAAAATAACAAAGAGTTAGTATTGGATGCTTAGAGAATAATATAACTCTTCCCCTATTAAGTCCTGAGCGAGGAATTCAAGATGAGTTTCATTTATGAACAGCCTAATTAATATAAGAATTATATTAAATCTTAGATGTCATCTGCAATAATTGTTTTTGCTGCAGATATTAATATGCAGGTAATGAAAATTCTAGAGTATTGAAAGAAGCTGAAAAAAATATATCAGTGTTAAAAACATCCTGGAACATGTCTACAGGAAATCATCTTTACAACTCTGCTGAAAGGAGAGAGAAAAAATCCCCAGGCATTGAGCTAAATTTGAGGGTGTCTACTTTTTAATGGGAAGCCACCATTAGTTACAGCTTCCAATATATATATATATACAAAATGGCAGAATTCAAATAATATTTTTACCTGCTTTTAGAGTCAGTAAGGTATTACATAAAAACACCAATCTTCTACTCCATAACCTTGTTCTAGACACTATCTTAGAAGTAGTCAATGTTCTCAAGCAACCTGGGACTTTTTGGAGCTAAACTGATTCTTTATGCCTCGACTGTGTCATCTCAACAAGGTAGGATCATGAATCTGTTCTTCCTATTTCCAAACTTATTAAGTACTATGGGGAGGGGGGGTAAAACAGTGTACCAAGGGAGCAGCTTAATCAGGGATGTCTTGCAAATATAGTCCCTGATGAATCTTTATTTAAGATTGGTGCATAACAACCTATATTCAATTGGGTTCCAAGTTAGCTTCCACCCAAAATCCATCTAAGAATTTTGACAGTCACCTCTATGACTGAATGCAAACTATAGACCTGATTCACACACTGAACTAACTAGATCACATTGTGATTTGGTTAATTTTGCCGTAGCTTGTTACATAAACTCAGCCATTGTTTACAAAGTATATTTTATGGCTTTGCCTATTACTTATTATGATATTTATATCTTGTATTTCAGTATAACAATCTTCCTAATGCAGTTTACAAGCAATATAAACAATTATAAATGAAGACAAAAGACATTACAGAATCATTTGTAGTAAGAGCCTGAAGAAAGGGAAAATATAAGTTGGGGAAATACGACAAATTATGGTTTATTCAACCTGATTAAACAAACTATAGCTTAGGGCATTGAACCATTTCAATTTGCTCATTACTCATAATTAAAAAGTACAGAAGCTGATGCTAGAGTGAAGTAACCCTCAGTAATTTCTCTCACTATTATTTTAATTTGCTAAGCATTTTATAGAAAGTTTTTAATAAGTCAGGTCATTTCGCTAGCAACGCATGAATAAATGGTCAGGCATGAAATATAAATCATGTCCGTATGGCCCCTTCCTCCGTGATCACCAGTCTTCTAGCCACACCTCCATGAATCAAAATTCAAAACTTTATAGTTGCGCAGACATAGATCTATGACTCCATCAAAAGCAATTCAGACAGCACTTGAAATGCCTTTAGCATACACAAGAGACTGACCAAGCATGCAGGCTAACTGATAGCCAGAACTATGCAGTTTGTGATACAGCTGAAGACTGACAAGATTAATTTTTTGAGGTGTTTCTGCTTTCTGGGCTATTGTCAATTTCTCTCTTAAGCAAAGCATTTCAAGCTATTATCTGCCTACAAGTCACTCCAAACCATGTTTTCTGGCAGCATGTGTAAAAATATTCATATTTTTGATGAACTAGCAGTTTTTTACACTTAAAGTCACAGCAAGGGCCTTTTAGTTGGTGGGATATTGGCAATAGTATATTGCTTTGCAAGGCAGTTTCTAGATTAGGGATTCTTAAAAATAAAAAAAGCATCAGCACAGATAGAATAAAACTGGTTTTGCTGGAGCTTATGGTGTGCTGGCCAAGATGTCCAAAAATCTGTGATTCAATTCATACACTGAGCAGGGAATTCTGCATCATCTGGATACAACTGAACCTGGCAACCTCAGCTATTTCTTCCATTCTTTGCTAAAAATGTTACACGAAGGCTTTTATTGAATAAACCTTGGATGGGCTGTAATCTATTAAAAGAGATCATTTAATGTTGTCAGGTTGCTTCTGACAATAAAAGATAGTGAAAGTTACTAAATTAAAATTCATAGTTTATTAAGATGCCAACCTCAGCAATTTCTACAAACTTCTGCCTGAACCTCTTATGGATCAGAAAGTTGCTACTGATAAATAAGCATTTTAAAAACTGAAGCTACTAAAGTTCTAAGTGACTCTGTTTACCATAGATGTTTGCAGACTTGTACTTATTAATTCAATAACAACAAGTGTTAGTATCTAGTCTGCCCATTCTATGCAAATAGCTGAGATTCTGAAGAGATACTCACCTGCCATATCAATGGCGAAAGGCCTACCTGCTCGCCAACCAGTGTACCAGCCAATAACTTTGCCTTTTCCCACAATTGGGCGCTCGTAGCGTCGGCCTCCCACTAGCCCTACGGGCCATACAGAGACTTTGCGAGTGGTACGCATCTAAAGGAAGAAAGCAGAAGATGTTTTTCAAAACAGGTTCTTTACAAAGACACCATGGAAAGAATAGTCACAGGGCTCTAAGTATTATCTCTTTCCTTACTGTAAAGTATCGGGAAGAGAAATCCACCACTAGAGGCTGCTGTGAGGAGGCAGAAATCGCTCACTTGATTGGCAGAACAATGACAGTTCCACGAGCGGGAAATAATCAACATCTGATTGGTTGAATAAGCTGACCGCTTCCCTATAAAAAGGGGAGCTGTCAGAAGCAACGCTGTTGGTAGTTTACTGTTGATTAAATAAAGCGCTATTGTTGCAAGCTGCCTCCGGGTGAATTTCTATTTCACACCTTTACATCTGGTGACAAAGGTGGGATCACCTGGAGCTAAGATAGCTGATGATCTGGCTTACAAACAGGACGATGTCTATCAGTCAGAATGAGGGAAGCACAAACGCCACCACCATGACTGTGATGCTCCCTACCCCCACCCCATTCAATCCGATGCGGGAACAGTGCAACTCAAACATGTTCTGATTCTCCTTCTTTCTCAAGACAAACGATTTGCTGACCTAGCCGGACAACCGGGAAAAGGTTCTCTTCCTGAGCCATTGCTGGCCAGACATGTTCGACATCGCTTGGGCCCTGATAGAGCCAGAATCACTGACAGTGATCTCATGGAGCAACCTGCAAAACTGACTGAAAAGCCATTTCGCGCTGGCTCCTGCCAAAATCATTTGCTGTTACAAATTCCATCAGAGGATGCAACAGAGCGGTAAAATGATAAGTCAATATATGGCTGCTCTGATTGACTTTTAAACATTTATTTATCACATTCATTTTACTTTCTTTAAATTACTTGACTCTATTAGTCTTATATCCATTTAATTTTTAAACACTTTACTCCGTAGAAATATGAGACTACTATTTGAAATTCTTACCACTTTTCATCATAAACAACAATTAAATGCATACCATAATAAATATAATCCAAATGTTGTGATTTTGGTTACCTTATGGAGGACATTATAACATTGTATAGATAGTAAATTTCTTATCTTACATCCCTTTACTTCCTATCTTTTCCATTCTTATCTCCTTCCCCCTTTATTTACTTTTCTTCTCTCCTTTTTTCCTTCCTTCTTATCCTTCTCATTTCAAATTCTATCTTTACTCTCTTTTTCTTATCTTCTAACTTGCTCTCACCTTTTTTACCTTCCTTTCATTACTCTCTCTTATCTTCTAACTTTCTCATACCCTCTTTTTTAATCTCACTTTTTAAACTTTCCTTTTGCTTAATCCTTAATTCCTTTTCCTTTCTTATTTACCTTTCTTTTCTCTTTCTCCATTTTCCTTCCTTCTTTCCTTCTCCTCTGTTTTATTCCGCTACCTTGTGCCAGCTACCTTAACTAATCTCTTATCCTTATTTCCCTTCTTTTCCTCCTTCTCTTTTTCCATCCTTTCTTCCTACTTTCCTCAACCACCCATTTCCGATTCCAAAGAATCATCAGTCCCTTCAATATAAGCATAACCACCATAAATAATTTACCCATAATTTCTTTTAACACCTTTAAAGTTAATTTTCTCATTTCTAAATATATATTTACATTTCTTTCACTTTATATTTCCTCAAACATATTTACTTTTTATCTGCTATTTTTACCTCCTTGTTGTTGTTATTTTCTACAGAATGTCTCATATTTCACTTTTAAGTCCCACTTATTTTTCCCTTTTTATCATTTATTTATTTTAAGCTTCTTTATTTACTTTCCCTTTAATCCTTTGGATAACTTGCTTAGTATAACGTCAATAATTTTTTCTACATCCTCTTATATATCAACACCACTCTTCCCTCTACCATTAATGACCATCAATGTGAACAAAAAAAGCTAAAAAGGAAAGGTTAATAAAAAAGATTTTATACCTTTTTACCCCATTTTTCATTTATCATATTTTAAACCATAACCATGTCACATGCTATATGTTCTTTATCCTCATTTCCTTTTAATCTTTAAACCTCTTATTTTACCCTATCCCTTTCTTAGCAATTGAATCCTTCACATACAGTTTTATTTTTTGCAGGCTTTTCCCCCTGTTTAACTTTTTTATCAAGCCATTCTTCTTTCCCTATCTTTCTCTTAGTTTTTTCCCTTGCTCTCATTCTTTTCCTCTCTCCTTTCCTTTTCCCCCTGTTCAGTCTTATGTTTCGTTTTATGTGTCTTCCCCAGTTTACTATCCACATCCTTTCCTCTACAATCATTTTCCTTGGGGTTTACATTTCTAACAAACATTTTGTTTTTATTTTTCCTGTAAGAACTTTGAATTCCCTCTGTTTTTTCCTCAATATTTTGTCTCTTTTATTGCAAATCTTTGACTCTTCTTCTTCCTCTTCCTTAATTTTTTCCTTCTTCTTTTAATATTTAATGTCAAGTTTAGTTTCAAGATTTCTTTTTCCATTTTCCGAAGATCTCGTAGTCTGCAAAATCTCTCCACTAAGATCTGCATTTTCTCTTCTCATCCTTTCGACCATTGTTCAAATGAGTCACCAGAGTTTTGTAGAGGCTGTTCTTGATCCATTAATTTTCCTTCTTTTTATACTCCATTTATTTTCTCTAAATCACCAAAATTTAATCCTTTTTGTTTTATTTTTTCCTTCCAATATCAGTCCTCAAATTTCAATCAGTAATTTTTGAGCCTCAGTTTTTAAAGTTTCAAATCCGCTTTTTATTCTCAGCTCTTTTTTATTTTTTGTGAAATGACGGGTTAAAAAATTAAGTTTTAAATTAATTATAATCCAATTATTTTTCAACACTGTTCTTTTTAAATTCCCAGAGGTAGTTCATTCTGTTTTATTCTTTATCCGCCATTTTATTCCGAGAAGTATTCCTCCCTTAACGTGCCAGATCGCCACTTTTATAATTCTTTATGGGTAACCAATTTCAAATTTATTTTAAATCACCCCTTCCAAATTCAGTTTTTTCTTGATTGGTGATTAATTCTTTAATTTTAATCTCTCACTTAACTGTTGTTCCTTGGGCGTTCTCCCTCCATTGGCTTCCATGGATAGCTGTTGTTCTCGTCATTCTGGCCTTTTCCTAATGGCGCCACAATTGTGTACCGTTTCTCCCAACAGGAGAAAGGGAGAGGGGTGAGTTTCTTCGGGCAGATTGCTGTCTGCCACGAGGTCCTACCCAGCCTCCTTCTTCAGATGCCCCTTCAGGGCACCACCCGACACTTTAAAGTGCCCCTAAATTGGGGAAAACAAGACTTCAGCAGCTGGAGCACCAGCTGCCTCGTCTTCTTCAGAGCGGGACCAGAACCAGAAGTCGCGAATTCGGGGATCTCAAAGATACCCTCCTCAACCAACTTGTGTACGGAGTACATGACATGCGACTGCAGCAGAGATTGCTGGCAAAGCCCAACATCATCCTGCAGTCTGCCCTGGATGAGGCGAGAGTCCCCGAGTCGAGTCATCCTCATGGGCTATTGAATCCCTCCAGAAGCTAACAGCGGGGAACAAGGCAACTAAACCTGCAGTAATGGTGCACAAGGGTCAGCTCGAGGGTGACTGCTCAGATAGTAGAGAGGGCGAGGTGTACTGCACCGGGCATCAGAAGCCTGTTGAGAAGGAAAACAAGGGGGGATCGTGTGACAATTGGGGGGGGGGCATCACAACAGGGCAGCCTGTAGATACTAGGATGTGATCTGTAGCCATTGTGACAAGAAAGGAAATCTAGCATGAGTTTGCAGGGCATTATTACTAACCAGTCAACAATTGCATATCTGCGAGCCAAATTGAGCAGGAAAGTGGTAAAACCAGACAGGGAAGCCAAAAGGTGGGGGAAAAGACTGCTCTGAACCAGAAAAAAACCTAATCTGCATTGCGAGGGCCAGCACTACCAGCTTGAAAAAACTGACAGTCACCGTCTGCATCAAGGGAACCCCATGCAATATGAAGATGGATACGGGGTCCTCGATGATCATCATTTCATGGCCAACCATTAAGAGGGTGTTTCTCGCCATTACAAAGGGAAGATTGGACTGGTAACCGCTCAAGATTTTCGACTATCAGGGGAATTGAATCCCCTTGTTCGGCTGCCTCAAAATCTGGAGTCCACTATAATCAGTTCAACAGCCAGCGGAGGGCCACAGTAGTGGACAGGTCACTCTCAGACTTCCTGGGGCTAGAACGGTTTGAGGCTCTGGGACTGGGCATCACCAGTATCCATGCCATCGCAGCATCCAGTATGGAGGGCCTGCTCCTGGAATTCCAGGACATTTTTGAGCCAGGGCTAGGCAAGTATACGGGTACCCCCATATCGTTCAGATTGGACCCCAAGATTGCACCAATCAAATTTAAGCCTAGGAGGGTCCCCTTTGCACTGAAAGATAAACTAGATGCAGAACTGGATAGGCTGATTGGACAGGAAGTGCTGGAGCCAGTAGACCATATAGTATGGGAAACCCACATAATAAGCCCCCTAAAAAAGATGGGTCCATCAGAATTTGCATGGACTATAAATGCATGGTCAACCGGACCTTGCAGCAAAGTGCACACCCTGTACATGTAGTCCAGCATTTATTGCACTCATCGAGAAACAGCCAAATATTTGCTAAAATTGACCTAGCCCAAGCATATCTGCAATTACCGGTAGATGATGCTACCGTAGAGGTTCAGACTATAGTGACCCAATGAGGAGCCTTTAAGTGACGCTAGCTCCAATTGGGGTGAGTATGGCCCCAGGAATTTTCCAGAGCATTATGAAACGGCTCTTAATTGAAATTCCTGGGATCGGTCTTTTTGAGGCTCAGAAATGCGGGCCTCCGTGCAAAGTAGGAAAAAAAAAATTCAGGGTCCCGGAAGTAGAATTTTTGGGCCACTGAATCAATCAAGGGGGGATCCATCCAGTATGCAGCAAGGCCGAAGCAATTAAAAGAGCCCTGACCCCTAAGAACAGGACAGAGCTTCAGGCATTCCTTGGCCTAATTAACTTTTATGGAATGTTCCTAAATCACAAGGCCACAGTACCAGATCCACTTCACAGTTTACTATCAAAGGACTGCCAGTGGATATGGGGGCGTAAGAGCGATTAAGAGATTATTATCCGATGACAATTTCCTCATGCAGTATAATGCAGGCCTACCGGCAGTCCTTGTCTGCACACATCATCATTTGGCGTGGGGGCTGTCCTCAGCCATCGGCTACCCAATGGGACAGAGCCCCCATCACATTCTATTCAAGGATCTTTCTCAAACTGAATGCAACTACAGCCAGCTAGACAAGGAAGCAATGGCTGCAGTTGCAGTCATCAAAAGATTTCATGAATACTTTTTGGCAAACCTTTTGAACTGATAACAGACCATAAGCTCCTACTGGGCCTGTTGGCGAGGGATCGTCCTACTTCAGCAGCACTCTCACCCAGCTTGACGCACTGAGCTGTGTTCCTAGAGGCCTATAACAAACTATTGCATCTGCTGGGCCGTCTGTTGGGAAATGCTGACGTGCTTAGTCTATGTTCTCTTCTGGCCTTAGTTGAAGACCCTGTTCCCCACATCCCAGTCCTCCTATTAGCTGTTTGGGACCCAGGCTGGTCACCTCAGCTGACATTGCCAGGGAATCAGCCTCCAATCCCACCATTAAATCAATTCTGAACTGGGTATGGAGGGGTGGCTGTAGTCCCCATATGATGACCAATTCTGGCCATTCATGTCTCGGCAACATGAACTCTCAGAACAAAGGAGGTGCCTTCTTTGAGGAGACAGAGTCATGATTCCCAAGGCACTGCGGGACTGAGTCCTTAACTCCTTGCATGAGGACCATCCAGGAATTGTCTAGATGAAAGCCCTCACAAGGAGTTATATCTGGTGGCCAAAAATGGACCAGAGTATTCAGGACTGGGTGGCATCTTGCAGTGCCTACCAGGAATCTGATCGACTGCGCCCAAGGCCCAAGAACAAACTTGGGAAACTCCAAGGGGCCCATGGTCAAGGCTGCACCTTGACTTCACAGGGTTGCTCCATGGCCACCAGTTCCTGATCATCATTGAAGCATATTCCAAGTGACTGGAGGTTGAAATCAAGCCAGCTACCACCACCGAAGGGGTTATCAGAGTCCTAACCAACTTATTTCGCACCTATAGGCTTCCGTACAATTTACATCTTCAGCCTTTGAGGAGTTCTTGGCCAGCTGGGGAATCAGGTACATCGCCCCCTTATCATCCAGCTTCTAATGGCCTGGCAGAATGAATGGTGGCCATGAAAGAGGCCTTCAACTGCCTGACCCCAGGGAAATGGCAAGACAGGGTAAATACCTTCCTGTTTTGCCCAACACAGCACGCTCATGGAATCCACAGGTTGCAGTCCAGCCGAGCTGAAAATAAAGGGTTTAGAGCAGGGTTGTCCAACCTTGTCAACTTTAAGACTTGTGGACTTCAACTCCCAGAATTCTCCAGGTAGCCATCTTAAAGTTGTCAAGGTTGGACACCCATGCTTTCTATTTACATTTAATTAAGTGTATCTAAAATGATCGTGAGAGCCAATTTGGTGTAGTGGTTACAGCATCAGACTAGAAACTGGGAAACCAAGCATTTCAGTACCACCTTAGGATTGAAGCCAGTTGGGTGACCTTGTGTCAGTCACTTTCTCTCAGCCCTAGGAAGGAGGCAAGTGCAAATCACATCTGAAAAACCTTGCCAAGAAAACTACCATCTTTGACAATTGCGCACAACTGAACAGAAGAATGTGTTATGTTATGTTATGTTATGTTATGTTATGTTATATTGTTATGTTGTTATGTTATGTTATGTTATGTTATGTCAATCATTCTCTATTTTTTCATAGAATTAGGCTCATTGTAAACTTTTATATTCACAATAAAATGTAAACGTTGGCATGAACCTTGGAGATCATGAAATCTAATCCCTTGCCAGTGCAAGATTCATTTTGAAAACCGTATCATTGAAGGGTTATGCCAACAATGCGTGTCTAGAAGTCTTCAAGAGGACTACATTTTGTCATGACCCAGTGAGTCGTATGGAAGAGCACCAAGGAGTATCCCTGAAGACAACAGCAAAACGTTTCAATAAAACTGTCAAGAAAATTACACGGACATGAATTCAAAAAAGACATTTTTAAAGGTTAGTAAACAGATAATTCTTTGTATTAAATATTTAAGATGTAAACACTATGCCTTGGAAATAGTATTGCCACCAAGGCATTATAAAACATTATGCTAGCCTCTAGTACTTAATAAAATGCATGAATTCGAGCATTTGGGCAAACCTCTCATGCATTATTTAACCTTCCTCGAAAACCAATTTGCTACAGAGCTTTCGAAACATAAAAAAGAGAGCACCATTAAAAACAAACCCTGAAAAATCAAAACCTGGTTTACTAACAAATTGAAAAGTATATTCTACTTCAGCTGATTATATAAAAGGAAGATTTCTCTCTTAGCTCTTAATGCTGCTCAGTGTTCAGTATTCCAATGTACAGCCATTTTTCTTCATTCACTGTGAATACAGGCATACTTTTCTGCAGGGAATTTGTGTATAACAAATTCATAGTAGGTATAACATATTTATAAAAACCTTGGACCAAAGAATCATCTGCTCATTAGATTTTTAAACAAAACACCTTTTTAGTTCCCTCTGCTTGGCTTCTATTTTTCTATTTTATTTTGTATGACATTGTCTTCCAGGACTGAAATCGTGAATGATTCTTCTTCAGATGGATCTCTGGACTCTTTCTGAAGGAAAAGTCACAGAAAAATTAACAAATGACAACCAATTACTGTTGCCTTTTGGCTCCTTTGTCATTCAAAAAGTAGCTTCTCTTAATTCAAACCAATTATTTTCAACAATTCAAGCAACTGTTTCCAATCAGATCTAAGCTAATGTTTACTCGCCTATTGCTTTCACATCAATTACTATAGGTAGTCCTTGACTTGCATTCTTAACCACAATTAGGAATTACAACAGGGCTGAAAAATGTCTTATGATCGATCCTTGCAGTTATGACCATTGCAATATCCTCATAGTTTTGTGATAAAAAATTTGGTTGCTTGGCATCTGGCATGTATTTACAACAGTGGTAACATCCTCGGGTCATGACCTTCCCAGTCAATGGGGCAGACCAGATTCACTTAATGACTTGTCATTCGCTTAACTAATGCAACAACAACAAAAAAGATGATAGAAATAGGCATGACTCACTTAATAATGCATCCCTTAGCAATGGAAATTCCAGTTTCACTTATGATCATAAGTCAAGAACTACCTCTATACTACCCTGTTTCCTCAAAAGTAAGACATCCTCTGAAAATAAAACCTACTTACATTTTTGCTTCTCACTGAAATATAAGGCATTCCCCGAAAACAAGACCTCCCTGATAATAAGGCCTCAGACTTCCGGTTCTAGGCGGCCTCGATGGAAAAATAAGACATCCCCTGAAAATAAGACCCAGTGCATCTTTAGGTGCAAAAATTAATATAAGACAGTGTCTTATTTTCGGGGAAACACGGTATATATTCTTAATAGAGTCTCAGTATCAAAAGTACCATGACTTCATACTCTGTAATAGTCTAGTGCTTAGTTCTGACGTACAATGTCTTCATTTCCATTATGGAATTCCTTCACTAGCCACACTCACTGGCTCACGGCCTGCCTCCCACCCACTTCAGCTTCCACTTGTACCTATTAAGCATAGCTCCTAAACTTTGAACTGAAGATAAAGCAAGACCATGCACACTGTGGCCTTATTTTCAGTCAAATGTCTTTACCCCATAAAAATGTCTTTACCCCATAAAAATGGTACACTGATGAGGGTGAAGCATTTGTGCCATGCTCCAATCAGACTCACAGGATGTAGACACACTAAATCATTTAATGTGAAGGTATTTACAAGAATTCATTAGATATTATCAATTAGATATTGTCTGGATAAACAAGGATTGTTTGATACAATATGATACGGCACATTGCCATTACAGTGTGTAAATCATGGCTTAATACTTTGGTGTACCTCATATATGTCAGACACAAGACTTGTGGGTCAGATCTGGCCTGCAGCCTGTGTCCATCCGGCCTGTGATGCCAATCTGAAAACAGTGAGGGACTGGTCCTCAGTGCCTTGGCTCCAACCGACTGAGCTAGGTGGAGCTGGCCGCAAGGCCCGCCAGAAGGCCAATGGTTGGCTGAGAAGGTAGAGGGAGTCCTCCGGGAGGCCCCTGGCAGGCCGTGTGTGGGCTGGGGGGCTTCTGGAGGGCCCACAGGTTGGTCATGGATGCTTGACGAGCCCTCCGGTAGACCTGCAGTGGGCTGCATGTGGGGCGGGGAGGCTGAGGGAGGCCTGGGAAGGCCATGGTAAGTGTAGGGGGCGCTGAGAAGGCCGCAGCGAATGTGAGGAGGCCATGCAGGGCTG
>JANHFO010003741.1:67434-79599 GCA_032468095.1 Pareas carinatus
GGAAGGAAGGAAGGAAGGAAGGAAGGAAGGAAGGAAGGAAGGAAGGAAGGAAGGAAGGAAGGAAGGAAGGAGTGAGTTATGTGGAGTTTTCATGGAGTGAAAAATTTAGGCTGCATGGATTACCTGCAACCTTTTTCAACTCAATGATTTTTGACTCTCAAAGTGTTTGTGAATGGATTTCTTCTTGCTGCATATTGCCTGGGGCATGCCTGCTCAGAACAGCAGGCCATCCACACCCAACATACAATGAATAGAAGAAAAGATATACAGACTTAGAAATACAGAGCAAGTCGAGTTGGGTTGGCAAACATCTCCGAAGGTTATTTAAACTCCACGCATCTCTAAGGAATCTGATGAGAGAACTTTGGGGCATCTATTGCAGTGCGTAACACTGCACATCCGTGTCTGTTCCTTTTATGTATTTGTGAATAAAGCACAAATGTTACTAAACATCCTAAGCCTTTGGTGACCTCATTCTAGGAGTGGCCAACCCAAGTACATATTATAACTGTAAACCTGGCTGCCACCACTTAAGAGGATGAAGGCATGAATAACAGGACCTTAAACTGCCTGCAGCAAGTTACCACATATATAATAATCCAATTTAAAAAAACCCTACTTTTGCAAAAAGCCAACTGGCTCTGACCATCCTGGAACAAATGCAAAAGCCAGCAACAACTCAAAAAAGGTCTGCTGAGCCTCCCGTAATGATATCCCATGTGTTAGTCTTACATGATGCTCAAGAATATCTTGACCCACTGCATGCCAAAAACAGAAGTAATCACTGCATCAAAGGGAAACAGGACATTTGGGGCGGGAGAAAAATTAAAGGTCCATATTAGTTTTATTTTATGATGTTTGCTAGTTAATCTTGACATTCTCTCGGTCAGGAAATGTTTTTCGTTTAAATTTGTACAGACTGAGAAAAACAAGGCCAGTAGAACAGTTCTTCCCTGGAGATAAGCATCAGACGAGGAATCCCTAGGATAGTTTTCTGTATATCTCTGGTCTTGTGCATAGAGATCACCTTGCCCCCCTCCCACTAGGGATCTAATTTGTTCAGCAGAAGAGATTTAGAACATAGATTAACAGAGCTGGAAGGGGACCTTGGAAGTCTTCTAGTTCAACCCCCTGCTCGAGCAGGAGACGCTACCATTTCAGACAAATGGTATGTCCCGTCTCTTTATAAGACAAGGTACAGAAACACAAAATAAGAATCTTACTCAGTGTTTCTGTGCCTTGGCAACTTTAAGATATGTGGACTTCAAACGGCCAGAATCTGGGGAACTCTGGAAGTTGATATTCACACAAGTTGTCTTGATTGGGAAACAATGCTCTAATAACACAACGCCTAACAGATTTAGGGCATTTTGCTTTACATAAGAATGCTTTAAGGCAGAGTTCTCCAACCTTTCCAGTTCTGCAGCCTGGGGTGGGGAGGGAAGGGGGATGGTTCCGTGCAAATGGAGCAGACACCCCGCTGGCCCGCTACTCGTGCAAGTGGGGATGCATGCGCACTCGCCCGTCACTTCCATGGCCCAGTTCCGAATGGCTCAAGGCCGGGTAATGGACCACGGGACCAGGGGTTGGGGAACCCCTGCTATAAGACCATCTGATCAAGCAAGATTATTAAGACCTTCAAAGCTTTTCAGAAGGCAGTATTGTAGTCAGGCTCATTTTGATAGTAGCTGACTGATTGCCAAATCTCCCCTAGAGATGTGTCAGGTCTTATGCCCACTGTCCTTTCTGAGCCAGGCAAAGGTTTTATTTACCCAACAATTAAACTGCTGTGTTTATAATTCTCATTATAATCAAGAGGATGCCTGTCCTTGTCTTCAGCTGTTATAGCTGCTTGTGTTTCTGTTTTTTTTTAATCTTGTTGGCTGCTGAGAGATATAGTCTGGTTTTTTTTAAAAAAAAACCTCAAAAAAGCACTGGGGAGTTTCCCTCTGATCTCTTCCCTGTAATTCCAAAAGTACAGTAGATGGTTTGACCAAACCCTCCTAGACTGAAGCTAGAGGCCACTGGAAATGTGTGGCTGCTATTGTATCCTGCAGGTGTTGTCACAACCCTGCCAATTTCTGCTCTTATCACTGGAAGCAGATAACTGAGGCTGGAAAACATGAAAAGGAAAGTAACACCAGCAATAATTGAGGAAGAGAAGAGGAATTGATATAGGACTGTAATTTGGGGAAAGTAGTCTCATAATCCTTCTCATCTACCTGCATACAGTTGGGTGGGATTTGAAGCTGCATTGCACACATTCAAACGTGTGAATGATTGATTGCACTTATATCATGCTTGAGACACTGAGATGAAACAAGTTTGACCAAAAACAGCATTTTGGGAATGAAGAACTGTCAAGTTAGACTTAAGACAATATCATTTATATACACAGAGTTAAAGGCATAAATCCAAGCAGATCTTTTATCATGAATTCAAAAGAGTTTCCTTTAAATCCACCACATTTAAATGTTCCATCTAAACTTTGGGTCAGTGACTCCAATAAAAACTGCATTCTGCATAATTTGGTGCAAGCAAATATACAACAATATGCACCATGTGGTTTTGAAAAACTACATTAAAAACCTGGGAAACAGGAAAAACTCCTAATCTGTGAGATGGCACTGCAAAGAAAGGCCATTGAGGTACTTTTTCGTCCACCCTAAAAAGGAAGGAATAAAACTTGGAAGCAAAAAGAAAGCTGCAGCAAGTGGAATTTTTTGAATTTTTGTGCATGCTGATTATTTTTGTTTATTTTCAACCTTGTTATACAAGATAAGACTCAAGGTTTAGGAATTCCCAGAGTGCCAATATAGTTGGCTTCTTCTCCCTCTGCTATTCAGGCTAAGTGTTGTGGTTTTATATTGCATGCAATCCAGCAGTTTAGATCAGAGAAAAATTACTAATCATTTGCTACGGACAGAAATAATTATGGTTTAGGCATAATATTACAAAGGCTACATTAACAGAACTATTTCATGGACCATTCTGAATATCAATTTATACCACTCTTTTACATTTTAACACAGAATAGCTTAAACTCAAATTTCCTGCTAAAGCTAAAGATCCATTTCTAACTCCCAGTTCAGGTAAGGTAAGATAAGGTAAGGTAGAAGGCTATTTAGCGTGAAAGACTGGCCACAGAGCTATCTTTCCACAAAGACTCTTTCTGATACTCTTATCATCTTCATAGTCTAGTCAACACAAATTCATTTCCTTATGTTGAGAAAAATCTTGACCTCCATAATTTGTATTTCAATGGGCACATTCTACTGTGCAGTTATCTATAAAATGCAGATATATAAAATTGCTTTCTGAACAAGGAAAACAATTCCTCCATAAGAAATATCTTTATAATTTTCATTTTTTAAAAAACATATTAATCATCTGATACATTTTTCCTGACTTTATAGCAGGCAAAGAAACATGCAGTGATCAGCATTTTTATCAAACTTCTATATGAAGAACAAGTTTTACTTCAGTGCAAGATGCACTAGTGTTTTTAATTTAAAAATTGATGGATACATTCCAGAAATTCTACTCTGTAATAGATGAGAGTGAGCTATTAACTCAAGTGTTTTGGAGATAGTAGAGATTAAAATGTTCAGCCAAGTAATCTGCACTGGGATGGCTAGAAGCATCTTGTGGATGTTGATCACCTGGTCTTAAAAGTCAACCAAGCAGCTGTGAGGTGATAAGGAAGATAAGGCAAATCAGTTGAAGCAACAAGGATAGGTTCAGTAAGGCTCAAAGTTTTAAGAATACAAGTCCAAATGATTCAGTACAATTTTAGACTATGGCTTAGGGCAGAGAACTTCTACTTTATTTTTTTATGCAGCTTCCGGGACCTTAAAACAGAATAGAATTCTCAAAATACATTAGGCAATGCTTTATGGAACTTCAAAAAAATTAAAATAAACATGAATCATCAGAGTTCCTCTACAGAGAAGGTAGCATTCATTGCCTTACTTTCAGTATCTGCTGCTTATCATGACAAGGCGATGCTAGCTAAATCCTGAAATGTTTGAGGGACTGTATAGAGGCCATAAGAATCTCTAACAATTCTAGGAAGAGTCAGTACTTACAGGTATCTAACAGTTGGAGATTGCTATAAAGCTGCAGGTAAACAGCCTTGGCGGTAAGTCACTGAGTGACTAATAATCAGGAAGAAGTAGATTTGGTGTCTGTGGGGGAGTGGGGAATACAGGCAAAGCAAACAATGTCAACATAACTTGCACAGAAATAGGCCGTTTTGATCCTGTTAGAAAAGTCCATGGGGCGCTTAGAAGGCAAAACATTCTGCATTTGAAATGTCTTCCTTACCATTGTGTTTCTATGCAGTTACTCACCTGGGGCTTGCAAACATTAGCAGAGCTAACATTTCTTGGAAACATCACAAGTTGAAGAGACAGAGAATCTCCAAGCATTCCATTCTCAAAATCCTGCATCTTTAATGCATTTAGAGTTCTATCTACTGCTCCATATAGAAAACAGTTACTATTATATACTGCTTATAAAGATCTCCTCCCTACTATTGAGAACATTCAAAAACTAATGATTAATTCAGGGATTCTGTGAGTGTGAGTGTGTATTCTGAATTTGCCAAACCAACTCAAGAAACAAATGGATAACAAAGCTCCTACTCACCTACTTCAATCTAGATGCAGATTCTGGGCACCATTCTAGGTAATAATAGACTTCTACAAAACTCTTCATGGAACAAAACCAGGAAATCTGTTGAGGACCACATCTCTCCAATTGTTTCCAACTGTGTTAATACAATCCAACAAAGTCAGCATGAGAGGAATCTCATCGATTAAGCAATGTTATTTTATGGGAAGCAGGAGGGGTGCCTTCTCTGCCGCCACACCTCCCTTTTAAATAATATTCAGAGGTTCATTTGATGGATTCAGACATAGTTATGATGAGTACACCTTGGAAAACCTGAAGGATCAGGTTAGGGGCAGATATTCATGCAGAAAAATTATCCAAGAGTTGATACCAACTTGATGGAATATAATCAATCATGTGTGATCTAATATTTTAATTTTCTGCCTGTGGTGGAAGAATGTGGTGAGATTTAGAGCAGTGATTTCTGAACAGCAAGAAACAGAGGAAGGTAACTTCTATCATTTCAGAGAACTGATGCACAAGACCTCTCTGCTAACCAATACTGAACTTACACTGTGGTCTTTGCATACTGAATCCACATGCTATTCTAAAGTAAATGAAATCCTGTATTAATGAATGAAGCATTTTAATATATACAGGTTGTGGTTTCAGGAATATCTTATTGTTTGAGAATATCTTCTGCACTATAACAACAACAAAATAATCTGTTAACGTTTTTTGGAGAGAGAATTGTTCCCTTTGTTGTCACCTGGATACTATATACCAATCTATCCCAAACTGGTGTTTCCAGATGTTTTGAATATACTGGCAAGAAATTCAGTACTATCAAGTTGAGGAAGGCCCAAGTTGCATCACTCTTTAATGTAGTAATTCTATCTATTCTATTTCCACACACACATTGTAAACCAGTTTAGGAAGCTGATTTTCTTGCACTCCTATAATGAATTCTACACCGAAGAGATTTTTCCTATGAAAGAATCCTATGAAGAATATATGCAAACTCTTCTAAGAAAGCCTCTGTGTGTTATTTTCAATTATATTCTCTGAGCTTGAAAGCTAGCAAAGTAAAAGTTTCTGAGAGCTCTCTTGTAAAGAAAAGAATACAGGTTAGTCCTTGACTTACATCTGTAATGGAGCCAGCCCCTAACAGTCAGAAACTGTGAAGTTGTAAAGTCCACATGACGACTCAATTTTATGACCTTTTTTTCCAATGTTTGTTAAGCAAATTAAACGATCATTAAGAAAACTCATTATTTGTTAGAGAGCATTTTTGCCAAAAACCAGAAGTAAACTCTGGTTTTCAGCCAAAGTTTCATAAATCACATTCATGTGAGTGTGAGTTGCTGAAAATGGCCATAAATGTGGGCCTCTTGACAAGTGCCTGAATTGCAGGTAGGAGGGGCCATCAGAACATCGGAACCAGATCAAACTTTTGAGAGCAGAGTCTATGTATCTTCAACAGCTGCTAAGTCATAATTCAAGGACTAACAGTAGCTACATAGCTACACATGTTGGTTATGACCCAGCACAATGCTGTACATATGCCAAAGTGTTTTTGCTCTGGGACCTTTATGCCATGATGCTTGCTTAATTAACCTCTCATACATATTAAGTTGGCTGATATAGGTAAACATGAGTAAGCATTTAGGACACAAATAAGTACACAAGCTAGTGATTCTCAAAGTATAGTTTATGGAGGTTGACCATGTGATCTGCCACAACCCCCCTCACATTCATGAGCTAGAACTTGCTTGCTGCTCCAGCTCTGACTCTCCATGCATGAAGACAGTTTGAAAGAGTCCTTTCGCAACCAGTCTTGTGTGTTCCAATAGTCAACTGTTACTCAAGAAAGGAACAGACGCTACTTCTCTGAAGTGTTCAAGCAAGCGATCATATTCACATTGCCACATATACAGTGATGAATATTTAAATATGAGAGTTCAATTGGGTTGGAGATCCATGTGCCTCCACCCGCTTAGTTCTCAGCAATTTCTGTTAAAGGAGCATTCTTGACCAGTGACTTTAGGATGATTATTATGCATGGGGACATAAAATAATTCAAATGGGTAAATAATACATTTTGGAGTTATACGTTTCATACAAAATTAGTGTTAAAAGATTTATAATGCAGAGGGTAAAAAGGCATACACAACTGCAAACATAATCATTGCTTACTCATCCAAAACATATGCCCTTAAAAGCAAAAGTAGTTGAAGGGGTTAATTTGTCTAATGGGCAGCCTTTGCATTTCTCCAAATGTTTACATAGTGTTTGATAATTACAGAAAATTTGAGAAGAAATGACCTAGATGTTTGGATAGGGAAATAAGATAGGTGTTTATTATAACAAGAAACCACTAGTGCCTATTTCATTGACAGCATGTTCCAAATTGTTAGGAGCAGCCTAATGTATTATGTTGTATGAGGAAAAAACAAGATTTATTTTATTTATTTATGGTGCATTTTTACATTAGGTACAATTAGAGTCAATGTTGGCAATATGACGGCATCCTCCATTGCAGCTTAAAGAGGCTGATTAGCTCTGGAACTGCACAACCTTACCTCCATCATCTTGCTATCAGTTTCCAGCAGTCATTACTTCTGCCACTTTAAGTGCCTCACTCAGTCTAACAACAGCCCCAGGTACTGAAGAATGCATAAAATCTTTGGACACATCAGTTCATTTTCCACTTGGGGTGGAATTCTCAATACTCTACAAATCCTTAAGCCTCAAGCAACATGTGGTATAGGAACTTCGTATTTAATCTTGCAAATCCTCCACTCCTCTCTTGTCTCTAAATTCTCCCCCTCAGTCCTACTTACTTCTTTAATTGGCCATAAATTATATTCAACAGCCATGAGTGTGCAAAGCATGTTGCTTGGATCATGCTTGCTACCTCCTCCTGTGAGTTGACCCGAGAACTATCATAGCTCCATCTGGGATGTGATTAGCATATCATGAAAACCAGGTGCTATGGCTTGTTCCTCCATGAAAAAAAACAGAAAAAGAAATAGCAAGCAGTCTACATAACATATCAAACAACCACAGGGAAACTTGTTTGTTGTTGGCTGGCCAAACCTATGTATGAGAAGCCACAGAATCTGTAAACTCTGTGCTCCAGTTCATTCATGATCCGCATTGTGTTTTTTAATGGAGCATACAAAATTTGATAGCCTGTCAAGCATTATTCTGTTCAGAAACCCAAGATTTTTTTTAAAGCCAAGTTGGTAATCATAGGTTTAACCTGGAATGTTATAATGAAAGAAATCTGTTGCCTCCATACCCGACACATGGCTGCCTGTTGGAAATAAGATGGTATGCATAGTAAATTGTTCAACATCTTCACACACTTCTTATAAGTATAACACACAACTCGATTTTATGTAATGAAGTCGCAACTGGCTGGATTCAGGTGGAAGGTGTGTAGGAGACAAAGAATTTGTAGCAAATTCCACCTTAGAAATCTCCTCTTAAGCAAAATGGAGAAACTATCAGTTTTACTAGCCAAACTATGCAAACCAGTGTTATTCCAAGAGGAATGCTCAGAAAAGAGGGTGTGGAAATCAGTTCTCATCTAAACATAACCCAGGAACTGTTTGGGAGATGGGCTGAAGAGAAAGCTTGGTTGGCAGGACCTCAGAATTCTTGGCCATGCTAGAAGACTGCAGACACAAATCATCCTGTTATATAATACTGTACGCCAATAATTATACATCACATTCTAAGAGATCAACTTTAAAAAAGGTCCCTAGCATAAAGACCTTTCAAAATAAATTTCTGCAGATGTAGAAACAAAGGGAAAAGATGGAAATGGTGGTAAACGAATTACCACATAACGCTAGCCTCCGCTTTGATTGAGAATCAAAGAAAGAATTGCAGAAGAAGAAATATAGCATGCTAAAAACTATATAGCCCATTTCTGCTATTTAAAGATGGGCTGTGAGAAAGAGTATAGAGAGAGGCCGCATGACATAACCAGGATAACAATGTTCTCACATAGCTGCGGTTAACAAATGATCATTTTCTTAGCAACCTATGGCAGAAAGGTACTATTTCCAGGGAATAACACAACTATAGCCTTGCAACATAGAAGGCAGCTGTTTATTTCCTTTTCTGCCTGTCCTGGTGAGGTAAATATAATGGGTGGTGATGGGTGACAGTCTTATAGCATCACAGATATTTCCTTTTGAACAAGACTACACCTAGTTCCACCTCATGGCTCCACTACAGTTGGGAAGACCTGCCCCATTCATGACTGGTAAAACAGGATATAATGATCAGCAGTACAAGCAATTCTTACTTTCTGATATTAATCCTAAAAAAACATATAAGGTTTTCAGCTTCTACACCGTGGCATATAAAATTAGAAGACAAAGAATAAGAGCAATTGAGCTTGTTTGTCTAGGGAATGGCTTTGCCTCAGCATTACTCACTGATCTTTTATTTTAATGTCAGCTAGTGTTAACTATCTTCCTCAGATTTGTCAGGGGTTCTATAATTCTATATTTTAAGTTACTTTTAACTTATAAGTATGAAGCCTTTTAGTATATTTCTCTATGTATCATTCCTGCCTAATTATTTTTGGATGTCCTGGACATTTTAAAACTATTTTTTCTCCCCCACACCTTTTTTTCCTGCTGATTAATGACCACAATAACGTCATGAAGACATTCTTATCCCAGGAGTTATTTGAGCTATTCGAAAATTGGATACTTTATAAAAGGATACTTCAAGATTCTTTTTACATATATATTATGGTGTTGGGTCAATTTGATTATCCCTCACCTGGAATATTTATTTAATATAGTATTTTTGTTAACTAAGGATAGGAAAGCTTATAACTATTTGTAGGCCTGCTATGTAAATGGAGGAGAACCTATCAGCTTTTTTTTTAAAAAAAATTCATCTTTCAGCATCCAGCTGGGGTGGACTCTTTATGTTCAATGTTAAATATATCCAATATTTGAGTCTTTTTTCCTTTTTCTCTTTTTTGTACACTTTTTTCTTTTTTTTCATTGTGTGGGATATTTTTCTGTTTTTCTGTTTTGCATTTATTCTTGTTGATAAATGAAAATAAATATGTTAATAAAGGGTATTTAAGATTCTTAATTTTGTTCTGTCCAGTTCTATTACAGCAACTGCCTACACAAGGCATCCTACTATCTGTATGCTACCTCTCTTGCTGCCAAGAATCCAAAGGCAACGTACTAAATACAGCACTATGACTATTCACCCACATCCAGTACAGACCATCCTGGCAGGCAGAAATTGCAAGGTAGAGATTCTGGTAGAGATCTTTCCTATCCTCCAATTTCTCTGCTTCTTCTACTTTCCATTTAAAAAATAAACAAATATGAACATGACAGGAATAAAATCCAGGACATTGGTTTTTTTCCCCAAGCAATATGTTTTTCTATTCATCTACAGTTCCTATTCCTAAATAGCAAGTCTTAAGCATTTCTGATAATACAGTAACAAAAACAGATCAATAATTTCTGTGGCCTTGTGTGGTTATTGATATGTTTTATGAGGACATCTTTTGTCGCAATAAAAATGATTAGAAAGAGAAAATAAAGTCGGCCTTTAAAAATTAGGATATTTAGGCTCTTTATAAATTAGATCATGACCAAGTACTTTTCACGGTTGCTTAGGGTACATGTTCAATTTGACTCTTTACTTGCCATCAAGTCACTGTCAACTCTTAGTGATGATAGATATTCTCCAGGATGAACTTTCCCTAATCTGGACTTTCAGATCTTTCAAGAACACCTCACAGTGTAAATGAGTCCATCCATTTTGCTGCTGGTCATCCTCTTCCTCTTTCTTTTCACCTGCATTTTAGAGCCTTTTTCAGTAAGCTACTTTTTCACATATTATACCCAAAGAATAGTTTGAACCTGATCATTTGGGCCTCAAGAAGGAATTCTGGCTTGATTTGTTTGACGTTCCATCAGTTTGCTTTCTTGGCTTTCCGGTGGTATTCTCAGGAGTCTTCTCCAACACCAAAGTTCAAAAGTGTTAATACTCTACCCATCTTGCTTCTTCCATGAAGACAATTCAATCTACTATGTTCATCAGTTCTTGGCTTTCTTATATCTAAGGGGAGATTCTTATTCAATCTCTTACCCATCCTTCTCCAAACTTGTCCCACTAGTAATATAGAAATGCCGTTCTTCATATGAAAATTCACAGCAGAAAAAAGACACACCTCATTCAGGATTGTATTGTAAATTATTTCCCAATCCAGAAGAACCAGATAGATTTGGGCAAGCAAAATGGTGCCCACAGGTTCCTCCCTTGACACCTCGCCCTAGTAGAATTTCATGGATTTAAAGCATTTCATTTTTAGAAAGTGGCAAAATAAAATGTGGACTTTCAACGTAATCATAATGTATCAGGGTGCCTTTAGACTTCATATATTGTAGCATCACAGGCATGCTATGAAAATAAAAGTTATATAGGTGGCTTCAGTTCAATCTTGATTTGTAATCTGGAAGCTGAGTTATGGCAACAGGACTTTTTTATTGTTTGAAATGTTTCATTCCAAGTAGCTTCTTCATTCTGACCAAGCAACTTTACCTGGACTGCTGACAATCTTCATGGACTTTGTTTGGAGATTTGCCTCCCCTTTGAAATTAGGATGAGCTAACATAATGTAGCCTCATCAATTTTTCTTTTGGGTTGGCTATATAGACCACAACAATTCTTTTTATATATAATTTTTTATTGTATATCATAAAAACATAGTGAATTTTTCAACGAAGTCGATTGAATGAGTATATAAATTGCTACTCTTATAATACTTCAGTGTACAATCCTATCTTTTTCTAATATTTTTCAATTCCTACTCCTTCATTCTTTTTTCAAGCCATTTATAAAATAAGTCCCATGTGTGGAAATAAGCTGATTCTTCTTTTTCTTTCATTCTCAGTCAGTCTATCCATTTCTGCACACTCTAATATTTTCTTTAGTACTTCTTTCAATGGCATTTCTTCACTTTTCCAATTTTGTGCATATACAATTCTTGCCACTGTTAATATATGTACCGTTAAGTAAAGATATCGTTTATTACGTTTTTCTGGAACCATACCAAGCAAAAAAAAATTTCAGGTGGGTATTCTATCTGTATTCCTAATATTTCTCTCAACCAAGTATAAGTTCTATTCCAATATTTTTCAACCTATTTACATGTCCACCACATATGATAATACATGCCTGTTTTACATTTACATTTCCAACATTGATCTGATACCTCTTTAAACATTTTTGCTATTCTTATAGATGTCATGTGCCACTTATAATACATTTTACATAAGTTTTCCTTAAATGCAGTCAATGTAGTTATTTTATAATTTACTTCCCATAAATTTTGCCATCTATCAATATGTACAACATATCCAAATTATTTTGCCCACATTATCATTGTTTCTTTCACTTATTTATTTATTTATTGATTTAGATTTATATACCGCCCTTCTCCCGAAGGACTCAGGGCGGTGTACAGAAAACATAAAAATTTAACATTGAACT
>JANHFO010003741.1:99870-110752 GCA_032468095.1 Pareas carinatus
TTTTCATGGGACCTCTTATTCATAGAGACTTTGACCTTGTGGTTTTGAGTAAAGTTATTTATGTTATATATTTAATTTTTGCTCTTTGGATTTCTGTAATTTTAATTCATTTTACTGCTGTGTACCAGCTAAAATCTGTTGGGATTGTTGCAAGCATCTTGAGATCCTGAGGTGGCTCCATTGCTGATTGACATTCTTGTTTATGGCTTTTTAAAAAAGATGACTGTCTTTGACATGTTTATTGTTTTTATACTTGTTTTGCTGAACACTGCCCCGAGAGTCACCTTCTCTGAGCTGGGCGGCCACATACATTTGATAAATAAATAAACACTCTAAATTAAGCAAATAATCGATTGCAAAATCTCTACATCCTTCTAAGTACTATAGTTGTTTGTGTATACATTACCTACCAAGGCTTCATGGATGAAAATATTCATAGAACATAGTTAATATAACCAATTTTCAGATTTGCCCATACTGATGATGACCAAATTTCCATCCTGCTTTTCAGCGCCTTTGGAGTCCCTCTGCAGACATTCTTGCCAACTTGCCTCAGGAACATAAGAACTGAGGTATCAAACGTGGCACATCAGGAGACCATCAAATGAATATATAGGTTTATTGCAAGCTTAAGCGCTCCACAAGAATTTGAACGGTTACCAGTCAAATCATATTGGCGGTAGATAAGAGTCAATGGAATTCAAGGTGAGCTGGACTTAGATCTCTTGTGGGCACAGAGACTTGAGACTGAAGATGCATTTGATCTCCCTCTCTGAGTTCAGCCTGGTCATCTCCTAAAAGGGGGTGGATGAATAACCTGATCCAAGGGCAAGACTTTGCTTACGGAAGCTTCATATCATAAAAGTCCATATCGTATTCTCATCTCCTCAAGGTAGACCAGACCAAGAGATCAATGCCATAGAAAGGCTTACTTTGATTGAAATGAGTTCTAATAGCAGAATCCGTTGCAATCTTGAAAGGCATCTTCCTCACTCTCTACACATGTTTATACTAAAATCTTTTTAGTCCCAGACAAGTTTATTTTTCTTTTACTCATTTTTTACAAACAGTGATGCTACATTATGCATCCTTAAAAACAAAACTGCCAGGTTTGTTTTTTAATTATTTTCAATTGCACTTTCATTATTTTATGGCTTTTCTGTAAATGATCTGTTAATCTTACAGAAATTAAATCATATCAGTCAATCATGGAAGTCTGTGATGAGTATATGGCATAACAGGGAGGAGATATCCTGTAAAGGAACTGAACATTGCTATAGAGATTTGCTGTGTACACACAGTCTTTTATCCTTTATTATATCTGGCCAAACAAGCTTGGTAGGATTAAGAAACTACACAGGAACCCTAGAAACTTTTTAAATCAGGAATTAGAGTAATATAAAGCAATGAAGATACTTCAATCATTCCATGTTTAATCCTCTTTGGAAATGATTGACTACATATATCCATGAAACGACTAGGAAGTAAGGTTTACTTGGTGAAACTGATCAAAGGCTACTTTCCTGTCAAGAGGAAAAATGTGTCATTTGTAAGAAGCTATTTTAGCTATTAAGCCAAACTATAGATTGTTATGAAGTCTGAATCAACATTACTTACAAATCAGGAACTGCAATCAAGATCTGAAAATAGATTTGTCAGTTCATATATTTGTCCCATTGATAATGGAGCTTCATCTTAATTCGTTTATTACTTTAATCTTTTTCATCCTAGGAAGCTGCTTTTCACAACAACATCCACCTATAGGTTGTGGAAAGAGTGTAACTGCACAAAACATGGATTGCTATAGATGTAGAAAGAACTACCACTTAGCAAAAAAGTTTGGTTTTGTCTTAACATCTGAAAAAATGGGTTAAATGGGTTTGCTTAACGACAATGATGTTCACTTAACAACTACCACAAAAAATGTAAAATTGGTTGCAGTCACATGGTGATCTGCTTAAATGAGCACGATGACTTTAGGACCATAATTCTTGGCTTAATTAAGTTGAGGACCTCCTGATATGCAAACTGTCAACTAATCACAGTCTTTAGAATAGAGCAGGATAGAATCCCAGGAAAATAAATACGCCAGCAATGCAAGCAAAGGACAGATAAGAACTTAAAAGATCTCCATCAACACACTCCAATCAACATCTAAAAAGCCACCCCACAACAGGTGCTATAAATACCACACACAGAAGAAGCACACACTCTGCTAGAGAGAAATTCCCTGAAGATGGACTCCAGCACAAGTCTGAAAGGTCCGAAGACAAAACCTCTGATCCTAGTGAGCAACCCACATCGGATCCTACAAAATAAATATTGACCACAGTGAAGTAACTTACTCTTTTATTCATCAGCCTTATCATCGCCATGAATATTCTATGCCTGCAAAATAGATTTCATTGCACTAAAAAAATCTTACATTCTTGGTATCGATAAAAGTTTGACCATCCTGTTTGACCATTGTTTAAGCCCATACTTAGCTATAGGACATTAGCTTGTTAAACATTAAATAAGAAAAGGTTCAGAGTCCATTAAGGGCAGACTCAAGGCCGTGACTACAAAATGTTTTTTTCCTATTAATGACCCTTCTATTTTCTTTAAGAAGTGGCTGTCATCTTCTGATCCTTCTCATTTGCAATCCTTACATTTTAAAGAGTTGCTTGTCATTGCAGGATAGTATTGACCTTTGGAATAGAACAAGTCATCTGGAGGATTTGTGACCTTATGGGCTTCCAACATCAGAAATATTTGGCTGGTAACTATTGGAAACACAATACTATCTTATATAGAATTTTACTCTTACTTAGCAAACCTTTTTCTCTATTAGTATTTTGCAGGGGCTGAAGAATATACCAAATTAGATGCCATCTCGTTTCTCTACCCCAGTGTTTTAGGTTAGTCCCATGCTGATTTTACAGCAATTCATGTATATTCCTAAAATCCCTTTGAAACTTTTTATGTATTTTTATGCACCTGTATTTTTATATTTGTATATTATACTTGTAACTTAGAATTTTTTTTAGGTACAAAAAATTGTGTTAAGAAGTATGATAAATCTGAGTATATTATAATTGGCGTCAGCAATATGGCACCCACAGTTCCTAGACATTACTACCTTCCAAAACAACATCCACCTCAAATAAATTAAAATAAGTTAATTGAAAAATAGTTGTAATCTCACATGATTATCAAATCTCATGCAATTTAAACTATCTTGCCTTTAGCATCTTATTTTAGATACATCTGGGACACCTGAATTAGCACAATGATGTCAAAAACCTGAAAAAGCTTAACAATTCTTGTGTATAGCATTGGGCAATAAAATGAGTTTATTTTTAGAGTTAAACAAATGCATATTTTTATTTTATGTGTTTATTTGTTTAATTTGTTTGCCACCAATCTTACTGCAAGATGATTTGGGGTGGCTTACAACAGAGGTTTTCAAACTTTTTCAAGCTCTAGACCCCAAAACGTGATGTTGCTACATGGCGGACCCCAATGACCATGGGAGAGAAAATTGAGCAGAGATTCAGCATCAAATTGTGCCAATTATGTGGGCAATTGGTAAAAAAAACCCTCCATTTGGTTATCAATGACAAACACTCACAGATTTAGAATTTTTATTTTACATATTAGAAAACTGCAACATTACGTTATCTTTTGACATAATCGCCATTCAAATTGAGGCATTGTTATAACGTCTTATAAAGTTTGAAATTCCTTCTGCAAAGAAATCTCCTTCCTGAGAATTAAGTCAGAAGAGGTGGGAGTCGCTCGGTGCCAAATTTGGACTATAAGGGGAGATGATCAAAAACATCCCAAGGGAACTGCTCCAACTATTGTAATTCTCTCTACATGGGGCTCCCCTTGGGACGCATCCAGAAGCTCCAGTTAGTGCAGAATGCGGCCGCGTGGGGGGTTATGGGTGCCAATGGCAGGGCTCATGTGGCCCCCCGTCCTGCCCGACTGCATTGGTTGCCGGTGGGCTTCCGGGTGCGTTTCAAAGTGCTTGTTATGACCTTTAAAGCGCTCCATGGCTTAGGACCCAGTTATCTTCAGGACCGCATTCTGCCAGCTAATACCTCCCACCGACCGGTTCGCTCCCATAGAGAGGGCCTCCTCAGGGTGCCGTCGGCCAGACAATGTCAGCTGGCGACCCCCAGGGAGAGAGCCTTCTCTGTGGTAGCTCCCACCCTCTGGAACGATCTCCCCCCAGAGATTCGCACCATCACAGACCTCCGTGCTTTCTGCCGTGCCATAAAAACCCATCTTTTTACCCAGACTGGTTTGGCCTAATCCACACCTTTCTACCTTGTTAAAATATTATATTAATTTTAAATTTGCTATTTTATCCGGTTTTAAATTGGTTTTAGATTTTTGACTTCCAAATTGCCACTGTACGATAGGATTTTTAATGGTTATTAATTGTGTTGTGTCAAAGTGTCTTCATTCTTTTTATGTGGCTGTGCACCGCCCTGGGTACCTTCGGGGAGAAGGGCGGTATAAAAATGTAAATAAATAAATAAATAAATAAATAAATAAATAAATAAATAAATGTTCTTGGGTGCATCTAGCAGTGTTCCAGTGAGCATTATCATGAACCAACACCACACCAGAAGTCAACATGCCCTGATTGCCTGTGTCACACAACTTTGACGATGACAATGGGCTTCAGGATGCGGTTAAAGGGTGGCTTCATTCCTAGGAGGGATATTTCTTTGCAGAAGGAATTTCAGACCTTTTGAATGTCGATTATGTCAAAAAGTATTGTAATTTTGTAGTTTTCTAATGTGTATAATAATGTATCTACGAGTGTCTGTCATTGATAACCAAATGGAGATTTTTTTCTGAATTGCCCTCGTATATTACTTTTTCCAAATTTTTCTTGACCTGCCTGCAGACTCCCTGACAACTTGCCACAGACCCCAACGGGTTCACGGACCACAGGTTGAAAACCTCTGGCTTAGAACATCAAATAAATCCATAAATATATATAAATCAATGTATAAAATCACAATAAAATTGCAATAAAAATACAGATTTTAACTAAGACTAAAATATGGCAAGGGAGGGAGCAGAAGGTATGGGAGGGAAGTGTAAACTGTTATTAGTCAATCAACCACCTCCAGCGTAGTACTCCCCCATTGGAGCCACAAGCCAACTGGTAGAGCCAGGTCTTCTGGCTCTGGAGCAAGGTCAGGAGGCTGGGAGCCAATCTCAACTTCGGGTACAAGAAGAGCCAGGGCTGTGGCAGAGAAGGCTCTTTTCCTGGAATTCTTTAACTGATGGGATCTGCAGCATGCCTACTGTGCCAGCACAGGTGGGGTGGGCCTCATCAGGGTGAGATGGTTCCTCAAGTAACCTGGACCCATGCCAGGCAATGCTTTATGAGTAATAACCAACACCTTGAATTGCACCTCGAAGCAAACCAGCAGCCAATGCAACTCGTGGAATGTGGTATAACATGGGCCACTAGGGGCCCCAAAGACTGCCTATGCCATTGCACTCTGCATCACTCAAAGCCTCTAAATGCTCTTCAAGAATAGCCCCAAGTAGAGTACATTGCAGTAGTTCAAGAATGAGATGGCCAAGGCTTAAATGACTGAGCACAGGGACAACTAATGTTCTGACCTGGCTCCCAAACACAACAGATGCACTGATAATAAACAAATGTTCTCTTTATTCAGGAGCACCAGCAGTTTCCTGGCAATGAGTCTCATTTCTCACAGCAGACTGATAAAGTCTCTAAATGCCTGCAAACAGCAGAACTCACTCCCTTTCCCCCTGCAGTGGTCCCAACACACCAAGAGTTTATCTCTTTCTCTCACCACATTGTAGAGGAAGTCCTGGAAGGTGAGCTCACTCCTTCTCAGTAGCAGACACACACACACACGTTCAGAAGATACCCAGCTCTCAGCGCCACAGATCTGAAGGAAGAACCTAAGCAATAAATACAAACTGGGAGAATACAACCTAGAGGACAACCCTCACTCCGTCAAAGATCTAGGAGTACTCATCTCAAAAGATCTCTGCCATAGAGCTCACTGCAACAGCATTGCCAAAAAAGCATCAAGAGTTGTCAACCTAATTTTGAGAAGCTTCTTCTCTGGTAGTATTGAACTACAAACCAGGGCATATAAAATCTTCGCCAGACCAATCCTCGAATACAGCTCATCTGCCTGGAATCCATACTGTTTAACAGACATTAATACAATTGAACAAGTTCAAAGGTATTTTACTAGAAGAGTACTCCATTCCTCAACCCGCAATAGAATACCGTATGCCACCAGACTTAAAATCCTGGACTTAGAAAGCATGGAACTACGCCGCCTACGATTGGACTTAAGCTTAGTACACAAAATTGTCTGCTACAATGTTTTACCTATGAATGAATGATTTAGCTTCAACCACAATAATACACGAGCTAACAACAGATACAAACTCAAAGTGAAATGATCTAGACTCGATTGCAGAAAATATGACTTCAGTAACAGAGTGGTCAATGCCTGGAACTTACTATCTGACGATGTTGTTGCATCCTCAAAACCCAATAAATTTAAACTTAAACTGTCTACAGTGGACCTCACTCCATTTCTAAGAGGTCTATAAAAGAGGCGTGCATAAGCGTACTAACGTGCTGTCCCCATTTACTCACTTTATGTTCATATATGTTTTTATTTTTTTACCATTTACTATTGTTGATGTTCTATATGCTTGACTAAATAAAAACAAATGTGGTCATAGCAATGAAAACAGAAAGAGATGTTGAAATGCCTGACACCACAGTAGAATTTTGGTTTCTATAACTAGTCTGTGATCTTGTTAATCACTAATTTAAATTATAAGTATATTCTTTTTATCCTTTATTGTAATATTTCTTTAATATACATATAGAAATGTATGTTTACCATTTTCATTACCTATTTCCACCAAGCTGAAATCAATTACCATATTTTCCATAGAAATATCACTTCAAACAGTGCAAATCTAAATAATGCAGTCTTTTCGTGACATTCATTAACCACACTAATCATGACCTACCTGCACTGACTTTTTGTTGCATCATAGCAACTTCAATCTCAAATATTTTTACATACTACCAGATAAATCAGTATGCATATATTAACTGAAAAAATATAGCTGCTGAAAATATTGAGTATTTATATTATTTCCTTTGAGTGTGAAATGGCAGAGTGAAGGAATTTTACTAGTCCATGATCAATGGTAAGAATATCTGATTTTATGGCATTCTTTGACCTTGCTGACAGAAGGAAGAATTATGAGCACTGATTGACTTGCTATATATTCTCTACATTTCAAGAACCTGGTTGAATTGAAGTGCAGTAAACCAATTCAGAGTTAAATTAGGTTATATACATTTTGTATGATGCTTCCTTAAATCCTAATTCTCCATTATTACAAGTAATGGTCTAATCAAATCAGAATGATCAGTCCAAAAGAGGATAAATCTCCCCTCCTTCTACCTTTCTTTTTTACTAGAAAAATCAAATCCTGTTTGGATGAAGTTAAAAATGTCTCCTCAGTCCTTACACCTGTCCAGTCTAGAAGTCTTAGTCTTCTCACATTCAGTGGTTCTGGAGAGAACAAAACCAGGAAGTTGGAGATCTTGATACTAAATATATGCATCATCTGGTGTAAGTCAAAAACTCAAAAATTGGGTTTGTTTTTAGGATACAAGTGTTTCTCATATGTCATAAATGTGAATATAATCTTTCAGGAAGTTTAAAATTAGAGTTATGGGGTGGGGTTGCTTTACTTCCTTAGTAATATGGATGCAGCCAGATTATAGGAAACATTATTCTTGATCTGTGAGTATTTATTGGAAGAGATGGACAAGCTAATGATTATCTTTTTATTACTTCAAAGTTTTTCTGACTGCTATACTTTCTCTTCTGCTTTGTCCTCTCGAGATTTAATTCAAACATATGAAGTCACAGAGAATTTGGAGCTCTGAAAATTGTTATTGTTCGATGAAAAACTGAGCAGTCGCACATGCCACCTTATCACTAACTAACGCAAGATCTCAATATTTCACTCTGAAGTCTTCAATTATATTTTCTTTTTCTTTCAAAAAATAAGAAATCATTTTCTTGCATAAAGTTGCATGGGAAATGTTAGAAAAAGTAGAGAAGGAGATTTTTATTGATAAACCCCTGCTCAGACCAGGGCAGCGTTGCTTCTGCAGCTACCATGGAATACTTTACAAGTGCCTTAGCAATCTGAAGACATTTCTAATAGAATCAGAAGCTGCCATCACAATGCAGGTGACTCTTCCATGTTGCAGCATTTCCAAAAACTAGTTAAGATATTTCCAATGAAATACATTATCGCTTCTTTTGAAAGAGATTGGCAGAAAATGAATGAAATATATTTCTTTCAACACAGGACAACAGTCTACTCAGCACACAAAACTTAATAGCTTCAGGTAATACAGGTAGAAATTTAGAAACCAGAGTCCATTCCAGCAACTAGATTTCTTACCATTTATTGCTGTTAGTCTCTGTCAACTGTACGTTTGAGGAACCTCTTAGTAAAAATGGAATTGTGCTATGGAATCACCAAAAAAGCAATGTTGCTTTGTGATAAATTCTAGCCATTTTTAACCTCCAGATTTTCTTTGAAAGCAATATCAAATGTATTGATAAGGCCTCATATTACCATTTGAGGAGTACAACAAGGTTAAGACTATTGCTACTTCAGAAAGTTGCTGAGCTTTTGATTCATGCCTTTACAATAACAAGGTTGAATGTTTTTCAATTTGTTGTTGGCATTTCTCCCAGACTATTCATGTTACATTTTCCAGAAAATTCAGCAGACCCAGCATTCCACACTTACTTCATTTTTTCCTCTATTATATAATATCTTCAGAGAACTGTACAGTAATTCTACTTTGATTCTGCAAACGTAATATATGACCTTGAGGTTTTAATCAAACTTCATGAAGTTTGATTTAGGCATTAGACTCAGATATGAAATTCACTGATAAATATTTTTATCTTCAAAATTTAATAATGCAACCAAGACATGTCATTATATAACCCACCATATATTTGTTGATCTAAAATTCAAAGGATAGCTTCTAAAATAAAAAAATTAGACAAACCCATTTTTAAAAAAATGCACAGTGGGCTCCTCTCCAATGGCTGCTGTAGGATGAGATCTTTTCTTCTTTCTGACACCCACAATCTGCTGTGTAATGCTGCCGGAGCTGTTTTTTTGGCAGCCTTGCACCCTGGATTTGATGGGGACATTTAGGAAATAGCTTTCCTGTCTTTTTCATTCCTTCCTTGCTCCCTCCCTACTTTGAGTCAACAAGACCAGAGACAAAGAGGATCTGACATCCACCAAATAGACTTTGGCTAACATGCAAGCCTTAGCTGATTCTTTTTTTAAAAGCTATGATGAAGTTTTAATATTTGTGCAAAATATTATAAAAAACAGATGTCACATCTTTTAAGTTTACAAAAATTATTTGTTTTTAAAACAGCAGATTCGTTGGAAAGAAATTCAGATATGGAAACAACACAGATCATGGTGAAGGTGAAATGTGATTCCTCAGCTGTAAACTGTTCGGTAAGAAATATAGGCTCAGAAATTATAGAGTCTGGGCTCTAAGCAGAAACTGCAGAGTTGATTCCATATACCTCTCAGAAATTTAACACTGTACCTGTATATAATAGCATAGAACACTTTGGGTTGAAAAGTGACATGTTTTTTCTTTAAGGGGTTTGTACATTTTTACACATGTTTATTATTGTTGTTTTTTGTTAACTACTTTGCTATTTATATAGTTTACCAATGACAGATTAACAATTCATAAGTAGATTTAGTAATTTAACAGTTTTTGATAAGAAATAGTGTAAGGAAACAAATTTGGATATTTGATCCAGGATCTATTAAGATTAATATTTGGAATGATTGGGAATTGAAGTCTTGGTAAATTTTCTACAAGTTGATTACAATAACAGCTTGTTAACAACTGATTTTGGAACTGTAGCCATGTCTTTCTCCTATTACTGTTCACAATTTTTATTACTTTCACACTGTTATAAAATATGTTTATTATTGTTGTTTTTTTCTGTTAACTACTTTGTTATTAATATAGTTTATTAATGATAGGCTAATACTTTGTAATTAAATTTAGCAATTTAACAGCTTAAAAAAATTGGCCTGTTTCACAAGGGGTGGGAAACTCAAATTGTTATATCATATAAATCAGCATTCAATTAGGAAGGATCCTGTGTGTATATGTGCTTTTTTAAGAAACTTTTTTAGTTAATGCCTTTTTACTGTTTCTAATTTTTTGTTTTTTAATATTTTGGTGCTTTCTATTTTAATTTTTTTCAATAAATCTTGTTAATTAAAAATGCACAGTAACGATCTGGAAATTAGATGCAAGAATTATAGAAATCTGAGAAATGTTCATGAACAGATTGTGAACAGTTTAGTCATTTTTAGAAAAATGAGCATCAACGTTCACTAGTGTTCAATATTCCACTCTTAAAAGATAGCTTGAGGAGTGGGCTGTCAAAATCATGTGTTCATGGGTGATTCATGATCAGACTCCACTTCTATCATGTGTAGCATGTTGCTAACCATTTCAGTTCTTTATATGATGAGAGAGCTGGATCCTCATCTCCACACTTGAGATAGCTTAAACATTTCTCTCATCTCCTTCATCCTCTTGATACAGGATAATTAAACAGTGAGCTTGCTCAATATAAGTGAAGCTGTTTTTGATAGAGCTGGCAACACAGTCTTTAAAAATAATATGTACCGAGATTCGACTTCCTGTTCTGGAGGCAACAGGACGTGAGAGAGCGAGCTCTGCCTCTCACGCCTGAAACCCGCTTCT
>JANHFO010003742.1:4216-15371 GCA_032468095.1 Pareas carinatus
ATAGATAGATAGATAGATAGATAGATAGATAGATAGATAGATAGATAGATAGATAGATAGATAGATAGATAATGTTACATTTCCAAAGAAAGCCTTGTAATAGTTACAGCCATATAAATGCAGTAAGACCTTTGCAAGTTTTTGATTATAAAAAGATTTCTCTTTGATTTGCACCTAAACAACATATATGTCTTTATATGTGGAGATCAAGGAGTAGAACTTGTTGCATCTTGGGGAGCAACTTAAAGGAGCTGGGATAAAACCTAACTGGCAGAAATAAAGTTGAATCTACTGATGCGGGGAAAAAAAAGATGTATTTCTGATTTTCCATGTACTTGTCATACAGATATAATAAATCCGCCACAGATTTCTGTGGAATTCTACAACTATCCATCCTTTCTGTTTAAAAATACAAACAAATAAAACAATCAAGAGATTTATTTTTGAGTCATGACTCCAAAAAAACGAAAAATGTCAAAGGTAGACATTTCAGCAGCAAAGAATAATAGCAGAGAAATTTGCATTTAAAAATATATTTGTCTGTATATTGTGTTCATATATGCTGCTTTCTGCCAGGCTCACTCTCCTCTAGTGCTTAATCTGATCTTTATAACCCTCCAAAGAACGTTCAATGCAGAATCCTCTTCTAATTATTTCAAGAGCTCAGGATCTGGCCCTGACAAAAGGAAGCACTGTGTCTGGTTCTCATCCATCCATCCTTCCATCCATCCATCCATCCATTCACACATCTTTCAACCAACCCTAGACCATTCCCAATCAAAGATTAAAAGGCATATGAAATCATATAAAAACTACGAAAGAAATCAATTAAAACATTAAAAACAGAAAAAACCTGATGCCAAATCAAACTCTGAATGTGTGACTATCTAGTCTTCTCCCAGCATTTGGTGGAAAAGCCTGATCTTCAAAGCCCGGCAGGTTTAGTGGAGTTGTTATGTTTGAGTTTTGGAAAAATGTAAACACTTCCTTGAAGATCAAACAACCCAAGGATGTGTTTGAAGCTGCTTCTCTGTGAGCATGTGTGCGGTTGCCACAGCACAGATTTCTTCACTAGAAAGTCAGAGGGAAGCGGAGGTCCCCTCCCCTTCTCCAGGTGCACCTGAGGACATTTCTGACATCACCCGCCCCTCTGCCCAACAGCCTAATGGGAGGACTTCCTTCCTCCCCTGCCTGGGGTAAGGCGGGTGGCTCAATGTGGCATTGAGTCTGTGGCGAACGTGAGAGAGAAGAGGAGCTAGTTTGGAGGGAGGATAGCTCACAGCAGGCCGCAGAAGCTGGGATAGGTCACTGGAAGGCCCATGGCAAGCTCAGGTAGGCCATGGGCAGGGCAGGGGAGCTGCTGATAGCCACAGGGGTGTGTGTGTTGTTGTGCTGGCACTTTGCGATAAATAAGAGGCTTTTGGGTTGCACTTTGGGCAATCAGTCTCTAAATGGGTCGCCGTCACTGCTGTAGACGTTTCGCTTCTCATCAGAAAAGCTTCTTCAGTTCTGATTGCTTCTTGGATGAGAAGTGAAACATCTTCAAGCAAAATGAAAGAAATTCCATTTGCCTTTTGAAAAAACACCTCTTGGACTAGACTCTGTTAAGCAATCTTTTTAAAAAAAAATTCCTGGGATTTTACTATATTTTTTTCTCATTTTTTAAAGCATTTGAGTATATATTTTATTTGATTGCTTTATAGTATTTTAATAGATTGCTTCATCTACCTTTCATCCCTCTTCAAACTCAAATAAAAATGAAATATGATAGAATAAAAATAGTTTAGGGCAATTCGGAATATTATTACTGTTTGCAATTTGGATGATATAAATGAACTAACTTCTGTGTTAGTAAAAAAAAAATCCCACCTTTTAATTAACAAGAAAAAATGTTTTCTTCAAAATACACAAACGCATCAGTAACTTCTATATTTTCTATTCTGCATCCAAAAGCTAGTCAATAAATATTTTTAAAAAACTGAAAATCTGAAGACATGAATTGAAGAGTTAAAAACTAGTTTTTAACGGACAATCACACTGCTTTTCACCAAATGATTCTGTGACCTATAAAGCTCCCAAAGGGGTACTATAGGGTGATCTGATGATAAGACAAATGTGTGGGTTTTCTAAGAAGCTGCATGAAGAAAATTTTAGACCCCACAGAACAATGAGATGGGAGGAAAAATCAACAGAAACCATCATTTAGCCTGGCAATTTGTAAAAATCACTTTATTACTTCGCTTGCAAATTTTTCTAGGTCATATCAGAGGGAGGCAAATACTTTATGAGAAATGAATATATTCATTTCATTTTGTGATGCTAAAAATTACAATAGAAAGTATTAAAATGGATTTACAAATCAGAACCAAACAGCTTGAAGGACCTCATGTATACTCTTACAATAAAACAATTCATGTGTAAAAAAATGTCTCAGCATTGACATAATTTTAATAGAAAAACTTGAATGTTTGATTTCCTCTGTGGTCCATCAGTTTATAATAAAGCAGCGAAAAAACTGCTTATTATGGCTTTCAGGAATTCAACAGAAAGAAACCCAAGCACTGTATGGGTTGAAGTGTAGCCACATGCAAGTTGCTAGTTCACACAAATGTATCACCCAGAGAAGGCTTCTTATTTGTACTTTACTGAAAAGAAAAAAACATGTCAAATAACTATCACATAGTATTAACTACATGGACAACGAGAAGAGAGAACTTAGATGAAAAGTTAATAGTACTATAATGTATTATTCTAGCATGGTTTACTTGATTCAAGAACCACATAATTCACATTTTAGGAAGTTATTTTTAAAAAAAAAATGTGTGTCAGTCTAAACTTTCAATTTAAATTGTCTCAATTGTCTTACAAAACAAGATAAACTCATAATACAGTATGTGGTTTTGTTATTTCTGTATTTCTTTGGTTAGAAAAGCAAATGATCTGCTTTATCTCTGAAAGTTTAATTTTTCACTAAAAAATTCTTCACGTAGACTAAATTTGCTAATATGTCAATTTAGAAATAAGATTTGAAATCTCTTTCCCAACACTTCTATTATTAATATTGAGTTCTTATCTTGTAAGTCTTATTTTAAGCCAAGGCAAATGACATTCACTTAAATTTCCCAACTTGTGTTGATGCTGTGCTGCCAAGAGTGAAGCTAAAAATTAAGACAGAGGAAGTCAGGCATGGTTCCCTGAAATTACATAGTTTGCTTTCTTTGCCTTGAACTTGAGACCATCATGAATTTCAGACTTACATACACAAACATCTTGACTGATCTTGGGAGTAAAGTAGACTCACAGGACGAGTTACATTAATGATGACCCATCTGAGAATCAGGATTGCTGGCTAGAATTGGACAGAAACATTTTTGAATGTGGCAAACCATTTCTTTCCCATTGCCAAGAAAGTAGCTTGGATACACACACTAGACTTGAATGAAGGACCTTTTTTCTTTTACAATTGCTTGTGAGTTTTATTTAGAGAAAAGCAAAGATTTTTCCAGTCTATCCTATTGTTTTCAAGTAATATAACCAAAAAAGTCCTATGAAAGAATGGCTTCTTAGAAACAGTTTATATTCCCTCAGCTGCAAAGTAGGTAGCAATAGCAATAGCATTTAGGCTTGTATACTGCCAACTTATCAGTTTAAAAGCATGCAAGTAGATAAATAGATACTACTTTGGTGGGAAGGCATCAGTGCTTCATGTTTCGCCACACATTCCACACTGTGGTGCGATGTTTTATTAAAACATCAGACTAGCAAGAAGTCAAAAGCACCAGCCTGAAGATGGCAAGTGAGACCATGTCAAAATGTCGCCAAGAGACTTTCCACTCTACACGGGAAAAGACTCGAACACATCTGGACCTACATACCTTACCCGTGAAAATCTACGAAAACAAATATATATCTATATCTATATCTATATATCATAGCTTTTCATGGGTACAGGTATGTAGATCTAGGTGTGTTCGGGTATCACTCGCCAGTATTTACAGTTAAAAGGCAACTCCAATCACACTTCACTCACACTAACACGAAGCCAAAAGCACCAGCCTGAAGATGGCGAGTGAGACCTTGCCGAAACATTGCCAAGATATTCTCAATCTTACATGGGCAAAGTGTAAGTCTCTCTCTCTCTCTTTCTCTCTCTCTCTCTCTCTCTCATACACACACACACACGATTCAGATTAACAGTAGAATGATAAAGGAATAAAAGTATCCCTCGGAATTTAATTTTTGTTTTCAAGGATATTAGCAATCACATCCAATTTTGTGACATCTGCAAATTTGATAAATATCTTCACAAATAGCAATAATATTTCCCAAATTTGCAGATGCTGCAAAATGGATTACCTATTAGACATCCTAGAGGCCATTCTGTATATAAGTCGGTTGCGCAGCAGTATTGCCAGCTTCGATTGTGATTCTGCTTGCTGTATGCTATGCATTCTTGTCTGCAATAAATCTGATGTTATCTTTCCAAAACTGACTCTTCAATGCCTAAAGAACTGACTATACAACAAATAGGATCTGCTCAAAAACAAAATTCCAAGGGATAGTTTGAGAAACAAACGGAAGGTGGAATTTAACAGAGGTAAGCATACAATTTTTAATCTAGAAATATATCAAATGCATAGTTATGGGGACAGGTCTTGTGAAAAATGTTTATATTATACAATAATTTATATTCAATTGAATTTTAACTAACTGGTGGCTGGAAAAATAAAAAAGAGCTCTTAAAATGCAACACAAGGACATCAATTGCTAGAATATCCAGGATTATTTTGCACAACAATAATTGGATTAATTTTGCAGCAAGGAAGAGATGGTAAAAAGAAGTTGGTTGGGGTGAGTATTGGGTTAGTGCCTTGATGTTTCCAAAAGTCACAGTTTATATGTGCGGAGATTGATGATAGTTTTTACAATAGTACTCTAATTGTACTAATTACAGCTTGCTTGCCAGTAGTTTGGATAAATGAACTGTGACTTGGTACTTAATGCTGCCATTATATTGTTATTATTATAGAAGAATGAAGTATTTAGGAATGAAGATTATTGCATTTATTTAAATGGTTATTCTGATGTTCTCATAATTGTGATAATTAATATACTTGTAATGAACATTGTTATGGAACTTTGATACATCCATCTAGATTTAATCAGTCCACTTTGACAACATACATTTAAGTTTCCAGGCATTGCCTTGAATCATACTATGCTTTAGTTCATATGGAGGAGATTCCTTGAAGCAGGAAGAGTAACTTCTAATAAGTCTAATAATAACCCCAAGTAAAGAAGTGTTTCCTGAGTTAAGATGCTGTGAATGAACTACAGGGTTTCTTATTCTGTCCTCAAAATGAAGATTCTAAATCAATGATGGTAAACTATGACACATGTACAAAAGGTGACACGCCACAATGTCTGGAGTGACTCACAAGCATCTGACAATACAAACATTCCCCTGGTGCAATTTTTGGAATCTGTGAAGATCATGTGAGAATGGTGTGTGCTTTTATGTCAGAAGTCATGCAAGAGGTCTCATGGCCTTGAGACCCTCCAAAAACGAGCTTGTTTTACTCATAGTTCATATATAATATATAAATATTCCCTAATTTACCTACCTATCCTATTTTCCAGTCTTGTTAAAATGTTTTTGATGTTTAAGATACATAGACTCTTGGGCAAAACAAGATGAAGAGGGAATATGGGAATCTATTTTCTATTTTCTGTAGTATAAACACAGACAAAAGGTATATCCTCCTGTTTTAGATATAAAGATAGGTGACCTTCTGTTCATCTATTTAATTAGCATCTTGGATTAAAGGAATAGCATTCCTACAAATAGCAGTAAGAAAATCAGGGCCAAATGTAATACACCACATGAATTTCTAACATGATTTTATGCAAAATAAGCAAACCAAAACAACGATCTCATTTCTGTCTAAACTACAGTATATCTTTGTGTTCCGTAAAAATTTGCAAATGGAAGAAAATCTTCCTTTTCCTCTGTCCTTAACTCCAGACCTTGGTTTGGTGCAATACAAACAAAAATACTTTCCTACCCAGCACTAGGATATCCTTCCATTTCTAGGGTCTTTCATTAATGAATTAATCAAGCATGAATAGTTTTTCCCTATACTAACTACTAGCTAATTAACAACTAATTATTAATCTTATTTACACTGATCATTCAGTGACTTAGCTTCAGGGCAAGAATTTAGGTTTAACAATAGCAAGAATTTAACGGGAGATTGGGAACAAAAATGCTGCAGTGGGACTATAGATTGGCTCAGTTCTGTAGACATATGCAATGAAGGCTGCCTTGGCCTTTTATAGATGATTTAAAGCAATGGTCCCTCAACTTTTTGTCACCAGGGACCAGTTCCAAGGAGAAAGATTGTTCCGTGGACCAGAGGGGGCGTGGTTTTGTGTGCTTCAGTATCCCGCGAATGAGACTTGGCTTGTTTCCATCATGTGGTTGCTGGCATGCTGCGAACTGCTGCCAGTCGATGGACTGGGGCTTGGGCCGCCTTGATTTAAAGGGCTAAAGTACAGCTGTAATTCAAAAACTCTTGCCTAGAACCTTTTGGCACTGCAGTAATTTATACTTGAATGTGTGATGTGACAGTTATGCTGATCGATACATCACTGTACCATAACAATATATATATTGCTATTCTGGAGATTACATTTTCTGTTATAGTATTTCTTGAAGGTAGAGATTTGGAAAATTGCTTTATCAAGAATGTACTATTTGAGGCAGGATTATAGCTCCGGTAAGACTTTTTGTTCCAAACATCAACTGCTGAAGAAATAATTTGCCTAAATACACATATAGATGGCTTTCTGTTTGACTGTTTTCATTCTCAAATAAAATGCTAAATTCTTTAAACTGAATATACTTACATGGTGTACTGAGAATGGATAAATAGTATTATTAATGAAATTAATAATCAATTGTATATAATTTGGTGTGGAATGAAAAAATTGCAGCTGTGTAAATAATATGGACAAATATCACTTTGGTTCCCATCAGCAATATAAATACATACATAAATATATACATGCATACTATTCATATCAGGAGGTGGGGAAAACCATCTTCCTTTTACGTACATTTTTACATTTTTAAAATATTTTACTAGTAAAGTCCTATGCTGAAATAATTATATTATTTATCGACCACAAGCTATTTCTTAGTTTTTTCAAACTCCTTAATTTCCTATTTTATCAAATTTAGCAATAAAATTACAGAAATTTAAAAAGGATAGCCAAAAATCAAAAAGTCTGGTAGCACCTTTTCAGATTAATAATTATAATTATTAAAATTATAATAATTATATTTCTCCTGTGGATAAAAGGCAAGTACGCATATCCTATTATACTGTATCTTTTATAAGGACTCATAAACCCACTTTATAATACTTCGCTTAATAAAATGCTTAGGAAATATTGATCTCTTCTATATACAACTGCTGTTATTAGATCTTTACACAGTAGTTTATCTGAATGTGGCCAAATTCTGTTAGACTGTATCCAAAATTAGGCACTCTAACTGCAGACTGATAATCCACCACTAATCATAATATATTATTTTGTTTTTTAAAAACATTTTATTATTGCTTTTAATGCTTTTATTTGTAATGTTGATCTGTAACCATAATAAAAAATATTGGTTTAATTATAATGCTAAACTATAATAAAGAGGCAGTGTGGCTCAGTGGTTTAAAGATGCTGGATTTGTTGGCTGGAGAAGGTGAGCTCTCTGTATTCCAGCAGTTCTAGCGCTAGCATCACATGTCAGAGCAAGCTCCCACCACTCATTCTGCCAGCCTAACAGTTTGAAAGCATGCAAATGCAAGTAGATAAATAGGTACCACTCTGGTGGGACTAACAGTGGAAGCAAGAAACTAACTGAAACCGAACTGGCTCAAATATGAGGCAAAAACCAGATGACACTGACTCTCTCACAGAATGCTTTCAGCTCTTCTCTATTTGGAGCTAGTCTGTTCCCTCTGATGCATCCTGGAGATCACGCAAGCTGAACTGAATGAACTAGCAATATTAGGGAGACAAACTCTACTCTATAATAACACTGCAGATCTCTGTTTTTTATATATCAATATCATATGTTAAGTAAATAAATAACTATAAAAATTAATTTTATAAAATGGTGCAAGTTTTCATGAACTCACTACAATTTATGAAAATTCATGTTTTTAATGAATTAGTTAGTCAGAATGGATGCTACAACTACTATGGAGAAATTGATTTTAGTAGGTTCAATGCCTTGAAATTGCATCATGTAAAATGATGAAATAATTATATAACAATTAAATAGTTATGCAGGATTGGTAATAAACAGCAGGCTTAAGATGTGAGACTTCCAGAGTTCAATTCCCAGGAAGGGGTATGTCCAGCTGATGAGCTATAATAAGTTCAAAATAGATGTATCTTGGTCTCCCTGAATTTATTTATGTGCCAGCACAAAAATATAACATATCCTGGAAACATTCCAAGATGCAGAGGAGATGAAAAACAAGAGTTACAGTACTTCAGCAGCTCTTCAGAGAAATCAGTCATCTCCAATCCCTAAATTTTTCTGTTCCATAAGACATGCTATTGTTATAATTTTAAGAACAAGGGTTTGGATTCCCCTTGTCTTTTTCCTCTATTTTCTCTTGGCTCATGATCCACAGTTAAGTACTGACTTATTTTAACCATTCTTATGTTAAATTTTGCAGAGGTTTTTTTAACTCTACTGAAAGGGAACAAAAACTATTGATCACAATATTTTTAAAACATGAGGGGAAAATGTTGTGCTTTTTGCAATGATATTTGTAACCAGATGTTATTTTTTATTTTTATAGTAACACCAAACAAAGGATAACTATTGCCACTATAATTCAGATATAAGCTTCATGAAAAAGATAAGCCTATTTCATTTTCCGCCACAAGTTTTTTTTAAAATTCCACATTTCTTTCATGTGCTTTATAACGACAGTTTCCAAATTTTGACCATGCTTATCAACAAATAAACCATAGCTAAATGCAATGGGTAGTTTGTCATTGCCAACATTTATTGACATATCACACAAGTATAATGTGTGGGTCTAATAGAAATTTTCTTCTAAATTTGCTCAGTTTGGTTAAGGACAAAAAATTAAAACTCTCTTCTTTATGCCAATCTCTTTTTTGTCTATTTGTTAAAAGTAGTAATAGTCTTGTTCTTCATGTGTGCACTCCAATATGGAAAGAGTGGTGAACAACCTTTCGCCACTTCTAGTCATAGATTCAATGAAAAGTTAGGTTCCTATGTAGAATCATACCATGAACGTTGAGAGGATCTTTCACCAAAACACCTAGGAAAGGAGAAGGATTGTTCCCAAATTCTGATCTGAACATGCAATGTTGATTCCTGAATACTTTTATTGTGTTTAATTTGTCTGTCACAATATAAATTCATAACAGCCAAAGTACAATGAACTTGTTTAATAGACTGGAGTTTTTATTTTTCTTCACATAATTGAGATACTGGGAGGTTCTTTGACTAGCTCTGTGGCAAAATGTGAAATGGAAATCAATTGGACCAGAAATATAGGGAATTGGAAACAAAAGTGTGCACGCCAAATAGATTTTCCAGTTTAATAATGAAATTGTCCTGGTTTTGAAGTGCTAAATTTTGTATCTTGCTGACTGACAGACACATCCATGTAGGAAATGGCATAAAGACAGTTAAAAGACAGTTGGTTCTATCATTCAGACCATGATTTCTACTATCTACTATTCTACTATCTTTGATACTATGACATTTATTTTCCAAAAGTGTCTTTTTTAATCTAATACTTATTCACATACATTCCCCTTTTATATTTGTTTTTAAATTGTCTATCAGATGGCACTCCAAGTAATTTGTAATAAAAACAAAAATATCAAAACCATCATGAATTAAACATTTAATTAAATATGTCAATAATTAAAACAATTAAAACAGCAGAACAAACCTGTCTTGCTAAATGACAGAGTTTTGAGAAACATTCTTATTGGAATGATTTTTTAAAATCTCTAGTTACTAATAAAAAATAATCTAGTAATAGTGTCAAATAAATCACTGGTACTATCTGAAGAAATGATTCACTTTATAGAAAAGACAGTCTCTAGACACAATCCTTGAGCAAATTGACAACTGTTCATGTAAATCTTGTGTCATTTACTCCCAAGGTTTTAAATTGTACATTCTTGCTGCTACAATTTGAATTTTTGATAATTTTGAGCTGTCCTCCTGATTATTACCACCACTTTTAGTATCAAATAAAGAATTTTTTCATCATGCATAATGTCAGATTGCAAATAAAGATATTTAAGAGAAATTATAGCTATGAAAGATTGCAATTCAAATTAATGATGTTTTATTCTTAAGCAGCTTGATCTTTTACTTTCTGTTGCTTTTTCACACCCAGTTGATTACTTATTCTACCCAAATGATTGCAAGAAGCAAGAAAACTCACCGTGGTTGTCTTTATTCTCCCACCAGGTTGTGTACAGGTCCAGCCTGATCTATTGATTAGCAAATCGCAGCCTTCTCCTTCTAAACATGGAAGCATTTCACACCATTGTTTTGTTTTTATAATGCGTGCTGTTCAGAAGGAAAGAGAGAAAAAAAGAGACAAAAATCAGCTTGCATTTCATGCATTTTTCTCTCCAGTATATATTTTGATGATGATTCTGTAATTGAATTTGCATGTCCTCCCTCTTCTTTGCTAGCATATATCTAGAGAGAAAGAATAAACATACTGTGGCCAAATGGTAATCTCTGGTTAATTTTAATTCTAATGTTGAAATTCTGCATTATGATTGGAAGTTTTACGATAAGTCATACTACATTGAGACTGGAGACGGGCAAGCATTCAATTGATCCAAACACAGTTGATCCAATCAACTCTTGTCCAGAGATGGATAGGCAAGAAATACATGAGTTCCAGATACTACATAGAAAGTGCTCTTTATGTCTATTCTTTCAAGAAGAGAAAAAAGCATCTAAAATACTCAGTGCCATACACATAGACACACCTGATTGTGAATATACAGCATAAAATAATAAAAATCCTTGGTGCTGGAGCAGGTCACTGGGAGAGGTCACAGTTCAAATTAA